>CM044998.1:40005492-40217042 GCA_024542945.1 allo-octoploid hybrid of Carassius auratus x Cyprinus carpio | reverse complement strand
AGAAAGAAGAGGACCTACCAACAGACTTTGTTCCCATCAGTCTATTCTGGGTTCAGAGATGATCTCTGCTTAATTGTGGTCAAAATAACTGAGTTCTCACACATTTCCAAGCAACAACACTGAGATCACAGCTCTGAAAATACCACAGAAAACGTGTAATGTCACACTTAGCGCAAAACTTTACCAGTTTGAGCCACATAGGTGGAGGGTGAACCAACTCCAAACAAAGTAGTTTCGCCTTCTCAACGAAACAGCATCACACACCGCGGCCTTGAGTGTGCAGAGGCCTAGAGTGAACCACGGCCAGCTTGAGAGAGCAGAGGCGGATGTCGTATAGTGCTGCGTCTCATGGCCATGTGTACATAAACACATGCGTTATAAAACACTCGCTGTATACAACTGCGTGAATATACTGAACTGTGTTCAAGCAGAAGTATGTTATTGTGATCAGTGTGCAGAGAGCACATATACAAGGTTCATTAGCACATCAATAATAATGGACACGTGCGCCTAATGTAGGGTATGACTCCTGTATGTCACTGTAATCATCTTCACCTCGATTACAATCCATTAAAATTTTAGGCTACTAGTGCGACACTGGCTTCTTTTATCCAGCCAAGAGCTCGTTTGCATATTGTATAGTATGGGTTCTTACAGTCTTTTTGTTTTATTTATATATATTTTTTATTATTTAACATATTAGTCATGAAACTGATGAATATGTTATATTTTAGTACCCACCTGGAGGGCAAAAACGAAGCTTACGCCAGTTGTTTTTACATGGTTTTTCATTAAGTAATAATGTACTAAAACACAGATATTAAAAGGTGAAATTCAGTAACAACTTATTGATTATATACTTGTACAGGCAAGCAGATAAAGCCAGAATATAAACGCAATGTACAAAGTTTCACGTTAAATGGTTTCCCATAGAAAACCATTATGAGGAAAACACTGAACCATTAAGTGGACTGCGTTCATATTCCGGCCTCAGCTGCTTGCCTGTGTAAACTACACATCATTACTGAATTTTATATTATAATATTACTGTTTTAAATATACAAACCCGATTCCAATAAAGTTGGGACACTGCATTCTGTTTTTATTCACAATTTGCACAATGATGTGGAAGTTTCAAATGTCAATATTTTATTCAGAATACAACATAGATGACATATTAAATGTTTAAACTGAGAAAGTGTATCATTTTAAGGGAAAAATAAGTTGATTTTAAATTTCATGGCATCAACACATCTCAAAAAAGTTGGGACAAGGCCATGTTTACCACTGTGTGGCATCCCCTCTTCTTTTTATAACAGTCTGCAAACGTCTGGGGACTGAGGAGACAAGTTACTCAAGTTTAGGAATAGGAATGTTGTCCTATTCTTGTCTAATACAGGCTTCTAGTTGCTCAACTGTCTTAGGTCTTCTTTGTCACATCTTCCTCTTTATGATGCGCCAAATGTTTTCTATGGGTGAAAGATCTGGACTGCAGGCTGGCCATTTCAGTACCCGGATCCTTCTTCTACACAGCCATGATGTTGTGATTGATGCAGTATGTGGTCTGGCATTGTCATGTTGGAAAATGCAAGGTCTTCCCTGAAAGAGACGACGTCTGGACGGGAGCATATGTTGTTCTAGAACTTGGATATATCTTTCAGCATTGATGGTGCCTTTCCAGATGTGTAAGCTGCCCATGCCACACGCACTCATGCAACCCCATACCATCAGAGATGCAGGCTTCTGAACTGAGTGCTGATAACAACTTGGGTTGTCCTTGTCCTCTTTAGTCCGGATGACATGGCGTCCCAGTTTTCCAAAAAGAACTTCAAATTTTGATTCGTCTGACCACAGAACAGTTTTTCACTTTGCCACAGTCCATTTTAAATGAGCCTTGGGCCAGAGAAAACGCCTGCGCTTCTGGATCATGTTTAGATATGGCTTCTTTTTTGACCTATAGAGTTTTAGCCGGCAACGGCGAATGGCACAGTGGATTGTGACACTGCCACTCTGAGAGGCTCTTTTTATACCCAATCATGTTGCCAGTTGACCTAATAAGTTGCAAATTGGTCCTCCAACTGTTCCTTATATGTCCATTTAACTTTTCCGGCCTCCTATTGCTACCTGTCCCAACTTTTTTGGAATCGGGTTTGTATTAAGGCACTGTTTATTGATTGAAGTATTGCCGCGGGTGCTTAATATGGATCGCAAATGGGCAAAACTTGCATTTTGTTCTCATACCTTTGTTTTATTCTTTTGAGAGGTGATCTAAATATTTGCGGCTGTGAAACAGAAGGAAAATTGACAGGCTTGTCCTGCAGTTCTATGGATGTTTTGCCCTTCAGGTCTTCGAGCCGGTCATGTGACTAAAAGCTATGATTTGGGCACCCCAGGTTTAAGGGAAGTGACTCCTATAATTGGTATTTCAACAGCAGCGCAGCTATGTCACACATAGCAACCCAACTCGTTTCCCCTTGAATTCTGCTTACGTACGCAAATAAGGACAGATGTTACTCCTGCGAAGTCTCACTAGAGATGATCACGTCTTATAGTCTACAGACTACAATTCAAATTAAGTCCAGGATGAAAGTCTGCACATGACTTCCCCGTTCCAACTGTTACTTACAGCAAAACTATCATTACCCAATGTACACTCAGGACTCCTTATACACTGTAAAATTTCCCCATGTTTTCTCAGTTTTTCACCATATTACCAGCAAATGGGACAGCGAGAGCCAAAACCAAACCAAAACCAACTCCAGCTGTCAAACATGTCAACGAATGTCATATGAATCATATGTGACCTTATTTTCTCTTGATTACGATACGCAAATCCTTTGCATAAAATGCTTTATTCAAGGTTTAAAGCAGTTTGAGCATTAGATTTCATGCATACTGATAGTGACATCTGGTGGTGCCATCATGCTCATTGTTGTACCCATTGATATCCATGAGTAGATTCTAGGCTTGCTGCGATAGACGGTGTTGTCGATGATACCGCTGTTAAGTCGCAACACCGGTGACATCACTTGCCCACCGCAGCACCGTCCCCCACCGGCATTTTATTTTTATTTTTTTAATGATAAAACTAATTTAGTTAAGTTAGAGGACACTACAATTAAAACTGAACGTGGCTGCTCAATGCAGCACACAAACGACAGTCGCGCATCACAGATCAGATTTCATTTATCACGTGAGGAGAGTGAGTCGAGCTGACTGACAGAAGAGTGAGGTAAAAAAAGACAAGACGATGACGGAAGAGTTTCAAAATGAAAATGTAAAAGTGGCGGTTTTAAAAATATTTTGGATTTTGAAAAGCCTGTTTACTTCTGCCATTAATCTTCATTAATCCTCATTCGTTTCTCATTTATTTGGTTCCACAGTTATTGCTGATTTTTATTTTATTTCAACTGTTTTTTTATTTTTTATTATTTTATATGATTATGTCGTCCGTGCCTCCAAACATTCTTATTCTTTTTGATAATAAACGTTCTACGTTTCATAATTATTTGTTCTTCATTCTTTATAGATTTTTAGTTTTGTACCTATACCTATTTAAACTTTGTCTAAGTTATTTGTTCTTTTATATTAGGTATATAGCATGGTGTATTTTTTATTCATTTTGTTAATAGAAGTTCTATGTTCGAAATGGGGATCATTTTCATTCTAAAACAGTTTTAAAACGAAAACGCACTAGTGTAGTTGGAAGGATCCAAGACACTACTTTTATTTTTTTCCCCATATTGAATTTTATTTTTCACATTTCGATTCAGGGCTTCCAGAGTAATCTGTTAAAATAATAACAATAATAATAACAGTTACTTATGAAAATGGTAACAATTACAAAAGGAGTTACATCTGAATATTTTCTGTAAAAAGCTAGGTGTGTTCTATATAATGTTAATTTGTTGCTTTGCCTGTTTTTGATGTGCACGATGCCTCCTGCCATTTGAAGGCCAGTTAGTAAACCAATGCTCTTCTGATGCTTTTGATTGGTTCCCTTATTTGAATTTGCAGCGCACCATGTCTGACAATTACCATCTTTTGGATGAGACGTTAAACCGAGATCTTGACTCTGTTGTCATTAAAAATTCCAGGATGTCTTTCGAAAAAGAGTAGGGGTATAACCCCGGCATCCTGGCCAAATTCACCCATTAGCCTCTGACCATCATGGCCACCTAACAATCCCCATATCTACTGATTGATTTCATCACTCTATCTTCTCTCCACCAATAAACTGGTGTGCGGTGGGCGTTCTGGTGCAATATGGCTGCCGTCGCATCATCCAGGTGGATGCTGCACACTGGTGGTGGTTGAGGAGATTCCCCCTTCTATGTGAAGCACTTTGAGTGCCCATAAAAGCACTATGTAAATGTAAGGAATTATTAATTATTATTATTATTATTATCAATTCACATTGCAACTGAAAGTGTGAAATGCCAGTGTTTCCTGTCATAGCTATGCAAAGATTTGATATCAAATCAGCATCATAGGTATTAAACTATTTCTTGTGATGATTTTAAATCTGTATTTTAGTGCCACGTTAATTTTTTTTTAAATCTAAGATTACGAAATTATATTTCGAGAATAAAGTCTAATTGTTTAGAGAAAAAGAGATTATAGTTATAATATTTTGAGAGTATATTCCAGCCTTTTGCACATGCAAATGGCCCGGATTGGGAAGACTGGGAGATATTCCAAAATCTCAGCTTTCAAAATCTGTCAGTTTTATAGCGAAATACGAACAATATATTGCAATAATGTGTTTTTTTCACACTCTTTAATGTGGCGTGACAGATCACTGTATTCACTTCAGTTTAAGCAGTATGTGAGTCTTTCCAATTACAATAATGAGACACATTTATAATTTATATTTTGTGATAAAACTGACAGAATTAGAAAGCTGAACTGTGTTATATTAAAAGCAACAAAGCACAAAATTATTGCGATTACTGGGTTGCTGGCGTGCTACAAATACTGAATGGAAGACGTTAAATATTATGTCCAATCATTTACTCTATTATACCATGAATAACACAGCTTGTGAATAGTCACTTAATGTAGCCTACAGCCTTCCTCAGAAAAGAAAACAACTTATTTTAAGTGACATAATGAGTTGGAGTCCATTTCAACCTTTAGAACGTTTTATTAATTAAAAATATTTCTACTTTATTCTAGTAGTATTTAGACTTTATTCTCATAGTATTTAGAATTTATTTTCATAACATTTCAACTTTATTCTCCTAACTTCAACATTATTCTCGAAATATTACGACTTTAATCTCATAATCTTACAATTTTTTTTAACATGGCACTAAAACGCCATCGTAGTATTTAGCATCAGAATGATCTCAAAGTAAAAAAGAGGTGCTGAAGTCTGATTTTGTGGTGGCTGTGGTTTAAAATTAAATTATTATAATCTTTATTCAAGTGATGAAGGATTTTGCAAGTCATCAGTGTTGGGTACTATTGCAAGGTTAACCCTGCCTGGTTCAAGTGTTTCAAAATGATTAATAGTTGAAAACATTCATTAGAAATTTAGAAAAGTAATCAAAAACGTATTGAAATAGTTACACTACTCATTACATTTTAAATAGGGCAACTTGTAATCTGTAATTTATTAAATTTCCAAAGTAAGCTTCCCAACACTGCTCATCATCTACATAAACAGAGAGAAGTAGCTCTGGCTACAATGTTCTTCTGCAAGATGCATGAAGTTTTGTTTATTTACCACTAGAGTACCAAAAGTTACAAATATTTTTTACTTTCATTTTAGACCTGATGGAAGAGAACAAGGAGAGTGAAGAACTAAGTGAAGCTGAAGAGAAACAACACAATGTCAGAACTGAAGAATCATCAACTTCCTCATGTAATAAGAGTAATTTATTACTGACAAGAGGAGCCAAAAATTCTGTAACCTGTCCTCAATGTGGAAAGAGTTTCCCATTCAAACAAAGTCTTAAAATTCACATGAGAATTCACACTGGAGAGAAGCCATACCAATGTGATCAATGTGAGAAGAGTTTCACATGTGCCTTCAGTCTTCAGTTACATCTGCGTTCTCACTCTGGAGAAAGACCATTTTACTGTGATCAGTGCAGACAAATGTGTGTTTCAACATCATCCTTAAATAGGCACTTGAAAGTTCATACAAAGGAAAAGCCTCACATGTGTTCTTTCTGTGGAAAGAGTTTTAATCAGTTGAGTACTTTAAAAGAACACCAGAAAAGACACACTGGTGTGAAGGATCACATGTGCTTTGATTGTGGGAAGACCTTTGTTAGAGATGCTGAACTGAAACAGCACCAGAGAGTTCACACTGAAGGAAAACCTTACAAGTGTTCACACTGTGACTAGAGATTCAATCAGTCAGAACGTATGAAAAGACATGAGAAGATTCACGCTGGAGAAAACCTTCACATGTGATCAGTGTGGGAAGAGTTTGACTAAAAATCCACAACAGAGACACTTAAATCTGCCTTTTCATTGTGAAGAAAGACTATTTAACGGTCATCAGTACAGTTAAAACATTCTTTTCATTTTTTCCCCCCACATTTATATACTTGAGATGCCTGCAGTGCGCTTTCAGAGTTTCTCTGAAAGCCTCCACCTTCCCCAGCTCCACCTGTATAGATCTGCTACGGGTTATTTTGTTTGCTGTTTGTGCAGCAGCAGTATGTCTTAAAGTGCCCCTATTATGCCTTTTTGTCACTTGTCAGTGTGTGAAGACGTTGTGCAGCACAAATCCTTGAATGAATGTTCCGAAGTGAGGTTAACTTCAACAGATTTCCCCTGCTCAGACAGTAGGGAGCAATGAACACTGTGTAGAGACCGTGTAAATCTGAACACAGTTCATGCACAGAGCTCACTTCTAACTGATTATCTGAATCCGGTGTGTTAACAAAGAGAGACATACAAAATGTGCAGAGCACGGGGTCACGAGGACTGAAATTAAGAACAGCTGTGATGGTAAATTTGTTTTATCACATCTTATAATTACCACAAACTTGTTAACACTTGACACTTACCACTGAGAAACATTCTGCTCCAGTCGTGCTTGCGAATCAGTCTCTTGTCGATCAGCCAGTCCAACTGTTTCATCATCAGACTCCGGCTCGAATTGGTAAGGTACAATCGATACCATCTCTTCTATGTATTGACAAGTCTCCAGGGCTGTCATTCCATCTTGGCAATGGGCGTTTCATTTCCGACACACGATGTACGCGGTAGAACAATCCAGAGCCAATCTCTTGATCTCTCTATGACTCTGGACCAATCACAAAGGACTGCGCCATCTGACCAGTCACAGCAGTGAGGGCTCACGGAAATGAGGGGTTTAGAGAGACTGATTCTTTGAACTGCTTCACACGAGTGGTTTATGAATCATTTAGCAAAGAGGTAGAATTACATCTATTTTTTTGAGAAAACTAACATGTTTTTTTTACCTTGCATGCATGTAAACCTGTTTTAGGAGTCTCATAAAACAATATTAGCAACCTTAAAAATGGCATAATAGGGGCACTTTAAAATACTCATGGCATCATGTCGCAATATGCATTGACAGTAGCAAGTTTCTGTACTTGCTTGCAGCAGCAGCAATAATTTACAGCTACAGCAATGACCAACAGCAGCAGCAGCAGCAATTCAGCAGCAGCGTAGCAGATCTATTCTGTCAAGACCAAATATATTAACATTGTCATAAGGCAAGGCAAGTTTATTTATATAGCACATTTCATACACAATGGTAATTCAAAGTGCTTGACATAAAAGAAAAGAAAATAATAATAATAAAAATGACGGCAATAAAACTTAAAAAGGACTTTAAAAACTTTGAAAATTATTTAAAAAATTTAAGTTAACAATAGAAAATGATAATACATAAAATACAGTGCAGTCAGTTCGGACATCGCACAGTGCTCATTCACTAAATGCACAGCCAAACAGATGAGTTTTGAGTCTAGGTTTAAATGTGACTAATGTTTTAGCACATCTGATCTCTTCTGGAAGCTGATTCCAACTGCGGGCGGCATAGTAACTAAAGGCGGACTCCCCTTGTTTTGTGTGAACCCTTGGTATTTCTAACTGACTCAATCCTAATGATCTGAGTGGTCTGTTATGTATATATAATGTGAGCATATCTGCAATATATTTTGGTCCTAGGTCATTGAGTGATTTATAAACGAGTAAAAGTACTTTAAAATCAATCCTAAATGTAACTGGAAGCCAGTGTAAGGACCTGAGGACTGGTGTGATATGCTCAGATTTTCTGGTTCTAGTCAGAATCCTGGCAGCAGCGTTCTTGATGAGCTGCAGCTGTCTAATGGTCTTCTTGGGAAGATTGGTCAGAAGACCATTACAATAGTCCACCCTGCTGGTGATAAAGGCATGAACAAGTTACTCCAAGACTTGACTGGAGACAAAACATCTAATTCTTGTGATGTTTTTTAGATGATAGTATGCTGATTTAGTTACTGCTTTGACATGACTCCTGAAACTAAGTTCTGTCTCCAGAATCACAAGAAGAATCCTGACTTGATTTTTAGTTATTTGACCCCTAGAGTCAAGGTATGCATTCACCTTGAAAACTTCATCTTTGTTTCCAAATGCAATGACTTCAGTTTTCTCCTTGTTTAACTGAAGAAAGTTCTGGCACATCCAACTATTAATTTCATCAATGCATTGGCAGAGGGAGTCAATGGAGCTGTAGTCATTTTGTGGTAAGGCTAGGTAAATATGGGTATCATCAGCATAGCTGTGATTGGCAATTTGGTTCTTTCTCATTATTTGACTTAGTGGGAGCATATACAGGCTAAACAAGAGCGGTGCAAGAACTGAGCCTTGTGGGACTCCGCATGTCATGGACGTCCACTTAGACTTATGCTCTCCTAGACTCACATAATAGCCTCTCCCTTCTAAGTATGATCTGTACCATTTGATTACCATCCCAGAAAGCCTGACCCAGTTTTCCAGTCTCTCTAGAAGTATGTTATGATCGACAGTGTCAAACACGGCACTGAGATCTAGTAGTACCAGCACTGATCTTTTGCCAGAATTAGAATTTAAGCAAATATCATTTATTATCTTAATGAGTACTGTCTCTGTGCTGTGATGCAGTCGGAAACCAGATTGAAAATTGTACAGGTATTTGAGTTTAAAGGTGACATAGAATGCATTGATACAGTATTTTAAATTGTTCTCTGATGTCCCCAGAGTGTGTATGTGAAGGTTTATCTCAAAATACCCCACAGATAATTTTTTATAGCTTCTTGAAATTGGCACTTTTAGGGTATGAGCCAAAACGCTCTGTTTATGTCTATGTCCCCTTTAAATGAAAATGAGCTGGTGCCCCTGCCTCATTTCCAGTATTGGGATACTTTAACACTGTTGCCACGGGTTGATTTTCATGTCCACGGGAGGGTTTTGTTGCGAAAACCTAGCAACCCTTCTCCCTTCTCAGACGAGTGCGGGGCTTCAAGAGCTCATGCTCGAGGGCATACCGGTCTTATGGTGACCATTACTGACCTCACACATTGCTTCCAAATGCAATTTTTAACTACCACATTCTTATTCTCGATCATTCTGGTAGCATGTAAAGGCAGCATTAGTGCAAACAGGCACTAATGGTAGCTTTTGCAACATTAGCCTTACAGAGAGCAAAAAACAAAATATGATGCGTAATGCTTACTTCGTTTGGAGTCTGGACATTGCACACAAAGCGTTGGTATCAATCCCTCTTTCAGAAGCAATCTTTGCACAACTCCAGCGCTGAACTGAACCTCATTTGTGAGGAAGTCCAGTGTAAAATGTTAGCACAAAGTATAGGACTTTTATGTTTTTTTTTCTGGAACATTTCCTTTGAAAATGAAATTTAACCACAGTGTCCTCAGTAGTCTATAGAGACTCCTATATCCGTTGGTGCATGTGACGATTCGTGTAACAGAGAGACACAGGGAGTGCGAGAGATCCAATTGCAGGTATTTATTTAAATAGGGTAATCCAACATCGTTATCCAACAAGCCAGGGTCAAAACCAAATAATCAGTCCAAACCAAAACAAACAAAGGAAAAGAAAGGAACGGGAACTCGGAGGACGAGAAGATTAAGGAGAAACTCAGAATATGAGAAGATTAAGGGGAATCTCGGATGACTAGAATGCTGCATACACGAAGGGTAAGGACTCCATACAAACAACAGGAAAAGACAGGAATATATAGGGAGGCTAATGACAATAGATTGCCTGCACCTGGTGCAATTAACAGGAGTGCAATTACTGTGAAGACAGGACCAGACTAGAGGAATTCTAGTGCCTACGGTGAAGTGTCTAAGGGGAAGTGAGCCCACTAGTGGACACCCAGGGAAACAGAGACTAGACAGCGTGACATTACCCCCTCCTCCACGGAGCAGCTGCCAGATGCTCCACCCGAACCCAAGGGAAAAACCAAAGACACAAAGAGACCAGGAGGGAGGTGGAGCGGTGGAGGACCAGGGGGAGGGACGGAGGGCCAGATAAAATGGTAAAACAGAGACAAGAAGACCAGGTAGAATGGGAAAACAGAGACAAGACAACCAGGTAAAATGGGGAAACAGACAAGAGAAGTGCAACACAAAACAAGGAGTCCAGGAGGGTGGTGGACCGGCGGATGATCAGGGGGAGGGACGGAGGGCCAGGTCCTTAGAGGGAAACGGAACGAAAGACACAGACAAGAAACCCAGGAAGGAGATGGACCGGCGGAGGATCAGGGGGAGGGACGGAGGGCCAGGTCCCTAGGAGGAAACAGAAAGATAGACACAGACCAAAAAAAACAACAAAAAATAAACACAAAATCACAAGTCCATATATTTGTTCAATGCTAAAAAAAAAGTCTTGTGGATGTTTTAGGTTGCTCAAAATGTAAGAAAGGTAGGTTTTTAAGATTCTTAAAACTCATAGTGATAAGATAGTTGACAAACTAGATGATACTCACCCAGGGTCAGAGGTCACAGCAGCTCCATCACTGAGATAAGGGGGGAGACGCATGGAGTTGTTACTCTTCACAGACACACAGCTGAATCCTGGAGACCCTGCTCTCTGAGCGTCAGCATCGCTGAGATAAGGGGGTAGAGGCATGGGAAACAGGGACAGTGCATCCCAACACACAACACTTTTAATGGCTCTTTGGCACTGAGATTGTACCTCCAGCAGCAGTAATGGCGGTCCACAGCTTCTCACTCAGGGTTGTATATATGCTAATAGTGCAGAGAGCGTCACAAATAGGCAGGCTTTCACCGACTATGTCATCATATTCTGGAACTGCTTGTATAGAGAGACTGTATGATTTTTTTTTAATTATACAACGAGTGAGTGGATTTTTACCATTATAGGCTGGTTGTTTTCACACACTGTGGCCACACAACTGTGTTCAAACACCTTATAAAAGTGATTTTTGCATTCTATGGCACCTTTAAATATTTGTTCAGCTGATTAAAGACTACCTTTTCAATAATCTTGCCTATAAAAGGAAGATATAATATTGGTCTATAGTTGTTCAATATGGTGTTATCAAGATTGCTCTTTTTCAGAAGGGGCTTAACAACTGCAGTTTTCAGGGAGTTTGGAAAAGTCCCAGAAAGAAGTGAGGCGTTCACCACTTCTAAAAGATCTGCTTCTAAACAGTTTAGCACCCTTTTGAAAAAACATGTGGGAAGTGTGTCAAGATATGAGGCTGTACCCCCCCATCTCGGGTACTCTGATCACATCTCTGTTATGCCAATGCCAATACAGACCACTTCTGAAACTCGCCAAACCGGATCAAAAACTAACCACAGTTTGGCCAGATGAGAGCAACCTCAAAATTGCAAAACTGCTTTCAGTGCACAGACTGGAACATGTTTAAAGAGGCAGCCACCTACAACAAACTCACAGACCTGCAGAAGTACACTAAAACTGTGAGTGCTTATATCAAAAAGTGCATTGATGATGTTACAGTCACCAAGACCATCACCACACATGCAAACCAAAAGCCGTGGATGACAGCAGAGGTTCGTGGGCTGCTAAAGACCAGAGATGAAGCATTCAGATTAGGAGATAAAGCAGCCCTCAAAACAGCAAGAGCCAATCTGTCCTGTGGCATCAAAAATGCAAAACGGTCATATGCTCAAAAAATCAACAATTACTTCACAGACAACAGAGACACACGTAGTCTGTGATGGTCTGAATGACTTGCCACAGGCTCTAAGTCCCCGCCACAGGCCTGTGATGATGGCACATCTCTCCCAGATACACTCAACCACTTTTATTCACGGTTTGAAATGCAGAATGACACACCTGCACAAAAACTGCCCACATCTCCCAACGACCAGGTGCTCTGTCTGTCTCCAGCTGACGTAAGGAAGACCCTATCTAGGATTAACCCACGCAAGGCTGCGGGTCCTGGCCGTGTACTGAGAGACTGTGTTGCACAGCTGACAGATGTCCTAACAGATATCTTCAACACCTCGCTGAGCCAGGCAGTCATCCCCACATGTCTCAAATCCACAACCATCATACCGATACCAAAAAAATCAACTGTTTCCTGTCTAAATGACTACCGTCCCATAGCACTGACTCCAATCATGATGAAGTGCTTTGAGAGGTTAGTCATGCACAACATCAAAACCAGCCTCCCCAACACACTCGATCCGCTCCAGTTTGCATACCATCCAAACCGCTCTACAGACGATGCAATTTCCTCCACCTGGCTCTTACCCACCTAGAAAATAAAGACTCCTATGTGAGAATGCTGTTCATCGACTTCAGCTCAGCATTCAACACAATAATACCACAACAACTCATTAATAAACTAAACCTGCTGGGCCTTAACAATTCCCTCTGTAATTGGATCCTGGACTTTCTAACTGGAAGACCTCAGTCAGTCCGTGTCACCCACAACACCTCGAGCACTACCACACTGAGCACAGGTGCCCCACAAGGCTGTGTACTCAGCCCACTGCTCTTCATGCGACTGACCCATGACTGCACTGCCAAGTTCAGCTCCAACCACATCATCAAGTTTGTGGATGACACAACTGTGTTAGGTCTCATCAGCAACTGCGATGAAACGCACTACAGAGAGGAAATGGCACAACTGGCTGAATGGTGTGGCACTAACAACCTGTCCCTCAATGTGAGTAAGACAAAGGAGGTTGTGATGGACTTCAGGAGAAACTCTGTTGACAACCTCCCACTGACCATCGACAGCTCGACTGTGGAGAGAGTCAGGAGCACTAAATTCCTGCACATCACAGAGGATCTCACCTGGACCACCAACACCATGTCACTCTCCAATAAGGCACAACAGTGCCTACACTTTCTCCGCCGACTGAAAAGAGCAAGTCTCCCTCCACCCATCCTCACCACATTCTACAGGGGAACCATTTAGAGTGTCCTGACCAGCTGCATCACTGTCTGGTATGGGAACTGTATGGCAGCAGACGTAAGACCCTCCAGCGGACAGTGAACACAGCTGCAAAGATCATTGGTGCGCCTCTCCCCTCCATCCTGGACATTTTCCTTACACGATGCACCAGCAAATCCAACAGTATCGTGAAGGACCCCACCCATCCATCCCACAGTCTCTTCCAGCTCCTACCATCAGGAAGACAGTACCGGAGCATCAGAGCCCGCTCCGCCAGACTGCTCAGCAGCTTTTTCCCCCAGGCTGTGAGAGCCCTGAACTCAAACCACCCCACCCTCCTCTGAAACCCCATACAAACCCTCTACCTCCTGAAACATGGAACATCTCCCCTCCTCTACCCCCCCCCCCAACCTTACCACATCACAGAAAAACTATCTGAAACATCCTTTTTTTGTGAAATTATCCTCTATACGCACTAAACACTTTTCACACACTGCTGTGTGTACATAATCCCACAAAGACTCAAATATGTGTTTACATGCTCGTGCACTACAAATCATCTTGCACTGTTCCCCAGCCAGCTGCTTGATTTACGATGTTTCTCTTTGTACATGTACAGTAATATGAAGTCAGTACTGTCAGTAGGTTAGTTGTGTATAGGTACAATGTTTATCTGTAGCATTTGTATAGTTTGTATTTTGTTTTTAGTTGATGTATAGGTAAACATTTATAATATTTAAAGTCAAAATCTGTCAGTAGATTAGTTGTGTATAGGTGTAGTATTATGTGAAGCATTTGTATACTGTATTTGTATTGGGGAAGTCGTGGCCTAGTGGTTAGAGAGTTTGACTCATATGGGTTCGAGTCTCGGGCCGGCAATACCACGACTGAGGTGCCCTTGAGCAAGGCACCGAACCCCCAACTGCTCCCCGGGCACCGCAGCGCAGGCTGCCCACTGCTCCGGGTGTGTGTTCGCGGTGTGTGTGTGTTCACTGCTGTGTGTGTGTACTTTGTATAGGTTAAATGCAGAGCACAAATTCTGAGTATGGGTCACCATACTTGGCTGTATGTCATGTCACTTTCACTAGTTTTTAGGTTATTTATAGGTAAACATTTATATATAGTATATTTAGAGTCAAAATCTGTCAGTAGGTTAGTTGTGTATAGGTTTATACTGTTTTACTTCATTGTTGTATGTCTGTATTTATGTAGCACCGTGGTCCTGTGAGGCACAACTTCTCGTTCCACTGTATGTCCACACATGTAGCAGAATGACAATAAAGCTCAACTTGAACTTGAATTTGAACTTAATCTGAACGCACTTCATAATCTGACACCTTTTTTTTTTTTTTCAGAAATTCTGAACTGCTGCATGAACTTGTGCATGAACATTCATCAAACATGCAAGATGCCAACTCTGGGTCTTGTCCTAATCCTAATGCTTAAGATTTAACAGTTACCTTGAAATATAGGAATGTGTATAAATATATATTCTAAGGCTACAATTTGGAAAAACCTTCAGGCTAATGCTGCTGAACTGGCGGTCAAGGGGACCATGACGAGGTGACTCCCAACTGGCAGATCATACCGTTTTTCAGGAGGAAGACACTGTAAGTTTAAAAGTCCCATCTATTTAACCCTGCATATACATGACACACTTATATAATTCATTATAGATATCATTTCTATAATACAGATCTCTTAAAGGGGTCATATGATGCTTTTTTAAAGATTATTATTTTGTGTATTTGGTGAGACAGAATATGTTGACATGCTTTAATGTTCAAAAAACACATTTTTTAAATACTTTACATTATTGTAGGTCCTCTATGCTCCGCCTCTCTCAAATGCATCGTTTTCTACAAAATCCCTCCTTCCGACAAGAGCAGTCTGCTCTGATTGGCCAGCTGACCCAGTGCATTGTGAATGGCCCAACACCACAATAACTCGTCGGAAATGTAACGCCCCTTTCCATAATCGCGAGCTTCATCTTTCAAAATAAATGTAAAGTTGCGTGACAGACACAGCGATGACGTTCCTATGTGTTTGCAGTACACAAGCCGCGATTAAGAAAGCTGACTCCACTGTGATGTGACTGTGTCTCTCTTACATATTTATACAGACCCACGAGGACCTTATACTTTATTATAAGAACAGTTATAGTAACATTTTACAGGATAATTTTGAAAACTACTTATAATTTTACAACAGGACATGTGATACGAGGTTAATGATTTAAACATTCAATTTGCATTGTCTTTTTTTATTTTAATAATGTCATGATCTACGTGCACACGTCTTGCCCCACATGATTACAAGGTGACCTGACTTGTCTGTTATGTTTAATCCTAACACAGCCTGTCTGTTGATGAGCCTCCCAGCATTGAAGATTGCCAGCAGGTGCTGAGAATGGCAAGGCCAGACTTTGTCAAGATGCAAAGTGACCTGCAGACGGGTACCAAGCTCTCTGACATCGATAAGACTAAGTACCGCTATTGGTGCGAGGTGCTCCTGGTGTTCCGCCATATGCAGCGGCCAGGAGACGTAGAAGCCTTAACGGTAAGTTAGTTTGTATTTGCGATATGCTGTAGCGTTTGCACGCGTATGCATTGGTACATAACTCTGTGTCAGTGTTGTCCAGGACTTGGAGTGGCTGGACAGGATCGCTCAAAGTGGCCTTGTTGTCATAGGTGTAAGGAAAAATAAAAATGTCAGCATGCAAATCACCTGAACACAAGAGGATGAAGCAGTAAGTTTTAGTATGGTACAAACAGAAGTTTGCTCACCACCAGTGTTTTACATGCGATAATAACTTTGGTCCTTTTTTTCAAAGTTTCTGCAGCTGTACTCCACCAAGATCAAGCCTGGAATCATTCATCATGAAAAATTCAGGAATTTTTTCCTGTCTTCTTCTGGCGAGAGAGCCCACAGCGTCACACGAAACATGGCCTGTTTCCTTTAAATGTATGTACCTAAACACCACGGGATACAGTTATTCACAGTCAAATCGCAATGAACGTTTCATGTTCACCTTTTTCTTCTGCAGGTACAAACTGTCCCCTTACACAAGCCATGATGTGCGGAGGGCTGTTGTTAGGATGGCTACTCAAAAGCTACCAGAGCACCAACAGGAGTCCATAAGACGTTACCTGAACCCTGCCGTGGTGCGGCCTCAAGATGTGGTGGAAGCGGCTATGCTGCTGGACTCCTTGGCCAGGTATGTCTGTTCATCTAAAAAAAAAAAAGAAAAGAAAAGGAAAAAATTGACAAAAAAACACCACAATAGTTTGTACATCAGATTAGCCATCTGTTGTACGCACCCGCTGGACTTCGGAGATGGAGGAGCAACTTTTCCGCGTCTCCTCTAGATCACGTGAGGTGCTCCCTCTGGCATGATCATCTTTATAATATCTTGTAGTGTATGATGCACCGCCATTTACAAATCTTGTAGTGTGTGCGTGTTTAAGATTTGAGGGAAGATAATCTGCGCAGATTCTCCTAATGTGTGTGCTGCAGTCAGATTTCATAATCGGATAGGATTTTAAAAATCCTGTAGTGTGAGCCAGGCTTCAGAGAGGCCATTAGTTTAGGTTAAATGATAGAGGTGGTATTAGGGTTCTAACAGTGACTTAAGAAAGAGCATATACACAGATATGTTTTTTGCTCCCACGATTTTCGTGTCCACTCCTTTAAACATTTTAATATTGTATATCATTTTGGCGCATCAGGGAGCCGCTCTCAGTATGCAGAGTATTTAAATCTCTTTTCACTGAGCGTTCACGCACTCTAGGTAGAAGAAGCACGTAAGATGAGATATTTGTCAATGAGCTCAGGAGCATCTTCAAGACGTTGCCACAGTTCCTCTGGATTGAGTCTGTCTCAGTTTTTCCTGTTTCTTCATGTAATCCCAGACAGACTGGATGATGGTGAGATCAGATTGTTGTCAGACTCATTGTGTATACAACAATTTCACTGTATTATTACAATTAATGACAAAATGCATGTTTGGAAATGTAAACTCATTTCCTTCTGACACACTAAAGCAAAATACAGAAATAACTGGCTTAAAACCATTTTTTTTTTATGGTGAAAACGCTAATGGCCTAAGACTTTTGCAGAGTACTGTATATTTTGCAGATCCATTCAGTAAGACAAAGTAAAACTCCATGTTATATTTGAGGTGGTTTTGTTACATACATAATGCATTTATTTTGATGAGAAGTATCAACCATAGCTGAATCTATTAAGCTTTGAATTATCAATCTTCTGACAGTGTCTTGAGGGATAAACACCCACATAACAGAGGAAGAGGTTTCTAATGACAGAAACCAAACCAGTTCAAGATTCAAGATTCAAGATTTTTTATTTGTCACATACACAATTATATAGAGCATATATAACCAGCAGTGAAATGTGAGTAAACAGAAACTTTTACTTTTACAGTTATGATACTCAATGGATGTGGAGTAACACTCTGTGGTTAAGGTTAAAAACCTTTATGCATGAAGCTACAAAGATCACACACACACACACACACACACACACACACACAGGGGTAAAACCTGCTATTGCTGAGGAGTTGAGGAGAGCTGGTAGAGTATTTTATTAATACCTCAAAGTAGCTGTGTAATAAACAGAAATGTCAGTTTCTCATGAAGTTTCTGTTGTACATCTTCACATTTATCACTACATCAAGAGCCAGTAGTGGGAATGAGGTGCACTTTAGCAGAACATGACTGAAGAGCAGGCCTGCACAATTAACCAGAGTTTGACTAAACCTGAAGCGGACTCGAGGACTGATGTGGTGCTTCACATAGATCACTGTCTGCAATGAAATGCCTCTGGTTGAATCTTTCAGAAAATTTTCAGAATTAGCTTTATTCGCCAAGTGTGTTTGAAAACACGAGGAATTTGTTGTGTTTTTTAAAGAAGCTCTTGGTGCATTCATACATACATAGACGTCTGACATGAGAACAGAAAAACATTGAAATAAGTAAGATGTCAAGCCAGCAGGAAATAAGATCTGCACACAGTTATATACCGGGCTTACACCTCCTCAAAAAATCTTTTATTCAATGCTTCATCAAAAAGTGTACAAAGGTGCAAAATGTTTTCGAGACAGCTCTTTCTCAGTGCACGTGGACGTGTAAGGCCGGCATATAACTGTGTGCAGATCTTATGTTCTGCTGGCTCTGTGTTTTTTGGATCTATACACCGGACTAACTTGTTGATTTGATATTGGGCATCTGGCACTGCTCCTCTTCTGTGACCTAATTAGTAAGACTTACAGTAACATTAAATAACATTAATGTGTATGAGTCTGGAACAGAAGATTTATATACAGAGATGATGTCATGTAATGGTTTTGTATCACAAATGTAATGGTTTTACTTTTTAAAGTTGTGGTTGCATGTCCATTAAGCATTCATTGTGTTTAATGCATCTTTGTTCATTTGTTCTTTCTTTCAGCTCATTATCTGACAGAATCACTCTCCATTCACCGCTGTTTCCGGAGTTAATTCAGACTATAAAAGAACAACCATCAGCTCACAGACACCATCACCTACTGATGAACATCTCCAAGACACAGTCTGATTCAGGTAAGATCATGTGTCGTCTCATATCGTCTCGTAAATATTATTTAATGTAGCTTTGAGGGTTTTCTTTCAGGTCCTTGTCTGAGCCACTTCTCAATTTAGGGGTTGTGTTCAATAATGGGGTGATCAATTTAAACATCATCATTTTGTAATTGTCATTATGATTGAATTTTAGTTTTAGAGTTTAGAGTTCATATATTGTTAACTGTATTTGTGATTCAGCCTCTGGTATCACTGATTATGTGTAGCTAACCAAACTAGATTCTTTTAATTAAAAGTCGGTGCAATTTCAGTTTTACTATCAGCACTGAATGGAGTAACTAAAGAAAACAGCTGAGTTCACAAAGCAGCAAAAGAATTAGGAAAGTCAGCATTTGTGCTTACTCTTAATATTTACTGGTTTACTGGTTTGAAGTGTAAAAATCACCGTGGAAAATAAACTAGAAAGCATTTTTTACTTAAATGACCCTTTTCACTACCATTTTCAGCATTAATTATAGTTCAACAGTCATTACAAGTCATTTATATGACACTGACTGAGTGAACATTTGAGTGTGTTTAATTAGGTTTGGAGCTGAAAGACCCTCACACATCACGTGCGCTCTTCATCTGCTTCTGTGGATTCCTGCATGAAAAGTCAGTTTATTTTATTTCTTATCGATGTTACTGTGTTCTCACTGCTCTTGTCTTATTTCAGCATACACCTGTTGCTCAATAAACACCATTAACTGCAGCTTCCCCAGTCGTCTTGATCCTTAACTGACAGTAAGATCTCACGATTTCAATTAGAAATGATAGAGTTAAACTTGCCTACTAAATGGACTAAAAGTTTATTCCCTTTGTTTGAATCTCAACTATGTTCTCCATCAGAATAACAACATGGAAGTGGAAAATGTGACACTGAACGTTCTCTTTTGACTTCCTTGTGGAAAAAGAAACATGATAATCAACTGTTCTGTCATAAATGTAAGTTGTTCAGTATTTACTGCTTTTTATTGAACTATTTTATTAAAGCAATATCACACTAGCAGCTGTGCTGAAGTACTGAATATTCAGAACAACATTATGATATTGCCTTAAGATTTAAAGGGCAGAGATATTTTAGAGTTTCTTTTTAAGTTTTTGAAAAGCATTTTACAGGCATAATTTAACAAAAAATGAAAATTCGTCATTTGCTCACGCTCATGTCGTTCCAAACCGGTAAGACTTCCTTCACATTCAGAACACAAATGAAGATATTTTTAATGAAATCGGAGAGATTTCTGTCCCTCCATTGACAGTCTTTAAAAAAGGCCATGAAGAAACCCATATGAATTGAATGGTTCAGTCTAAATTTCCTGAAGAGACTCAATTGCTTTATATGACGAACAGATTTAAGTTCACATAAACTTTGATCAACAAACACATCAGTCATGGCAACCCTCTACGGACACCTTGGCAATTAAATGGCCATTGGCTAGTAAAATTTCTAGTTTACTCGCCAGACTGATGATATTATACTGTATATATATATACAGGTCCTTCTAAAAAAATTAGCATATTGTGAAAAAGTTCATTATTTTCCATAATGTAATGATAAAAATTTAACTTTCATATATTTTAGATTCATTGCACACCAACTGAAATATTTCAGGTCTTTTATTGTTTTAATACTGATGATTTTGGCATACAGCTCATGAAAACCCAAAATTCCTATCTCAAAAAATTAGCATATCATGAAAAGGTTCTCTAAACGACCTATTAACCTAATCATCTGAATCAACTAATTAACTCTAAACACCTGCAAAAGATTCCTGAGGCTTTTAAAAACTCCCAGCCTGGTTCATTACTCAAAACCGCAATCATGGGTCAGAGGTTAACCCAGAAGGCCATCATTGACACCCTCAAGCGAGAGGGTAAGACACAGAAAGAAATTTCTGAACGAATAGGCTGTTCCCAGAGTGCTGTATCAAGGCACCTCAGTGGGAAGTCTGTGGGAAGGAAAAAGTGTGGCAAAAAACGCTGCACAACGAGAAGAGGTGACCGGACCCTGAGGAAGATTGTGGAGAAGGACCGATTCCAGACCTTGGGGGACCTGCGGAAGCAGTGGACTGAGTCTGGAGTAGAAACATCCAGAGCCACCGTGCACAGGCGTGTGCTTTTGAACCAGAAACAGCGGCAGAAGCGCCTGACCTGGGCTACAGAGAAGCAGCACTGGACTGTTGCTCAGTGGTCCAAAGTACTTTTTTCGGTTGAAAGCAAATTTTGCATGTCATTCGGAAATCAAGGTGCCAGAGTCTGGAGGAAGACTGGGGAGAAGGAAATGCCAAAATGCCTGAAGTCCAGTGTCAAGTACCCACAGTCAGTGATGGTCTGGGGTGCCATGTCAGCTGCTGGTGTTGGTCCACTGTGTTTTATCAAGGGCAGGGTCAATGCAGCTAGCTATCAGGAGATTTTGGAGCACTTCATGCTTCCATCTGCTGAAAAGCTTTATGGAGATGAAGATTTCGTTTTTCAGCACGACCTGGCACCTGCTCACAGTGCCAAAACCACTGGTAAATGGTTTACTGACCATGGTATTACTGTGCTCAATTGGCCTGCCAACTCTCCTGACCTGAACCCCATAGAGAATCTGTGGGATATTGTGAAGAGAAAGTTGAGAGACACAAGACCCAACACTCTGGATGAGCTTAAGGCCGCTATCGAAGCATCCTGGGCCTCCATAACACCTCAGCAGTGCCACAGGCTGATTGCCTCCATGCCACGCCGCATTGAAGCAGTCATTTCTGCAAAAGGATTCCTGACCAAGTATTGAGTGCATAACTGAACATAATTATTTGAAGGTTGACTTTTTTTGTATTAAAAACACTTTTCTTTTATTGGTCGGATGAAATATGCTAATTTTTTGAGATAGGAATTTGGGGTTTTCATGAGCTGTATGCCAAAATCATCAGTATTAAAACAATAAAAGACCTGAAATATTTCAGTTGGTGTGCAATTAATCTAAAATATATGAAAGTTAAATTTTTATCATTACATTATGGAAAATAATGAACTTTTTCACAATATGCTAATTTTTTGAGAAGGACCTGTATATATATATATATATATTTATATATATATATATATATATTCTACTAATAAGAACAATATAAAAAGCACTAAGGATTCATGAGCCAATGGATTCATGAATATTAATCAGGTTGTTTTTCAGGTCGGAATTTTCTTTAAGCTCCGAGTTTCTGAGTTGGGGACATGTCAATGAGAATCATGACAGAATCAGTGGATCGATGGATGCAACGTCTGTTGTTGATGGTAATTTTTTAGTTGAAATTGATAGACAGGATTGCAATATAACAATTAATAAGTTTTTATGTGATACAGATTAAAGTGGCTTCATAAATTATTTTAAATTAAAAACGCAAAACACACCTGATGCAAATTCTTTGCTCTTCATTTTCTATAAGCAGAGTTAACAAACCCTGTTGTAATTTCTTCAAAGAAGGTACACCGCCATCTTGTGCTGCCTAAACGGACTTGAACACACCTGACGTCGTAATTACGACTTGTCAACTCGTAAGTACGAACTTCCCAGGAGGACTTGAACGCAGCATTAGTCGCAATGTAGAGGGTTGGCTTGTCATGAGAGAGCCAATGAAACCAGTCTTTTGAAGAATTAAAGTGCTAGTTGCATCTCTGTCAGTGGAGGGACAGAAATCTTTAATCTGTGTTCAGAAGATGAATGATTTTTTCAGGTTTGGAATGACATGATGGTGAGGAAATTATGATGATGTTATTTTCTGGGTGAACTATCCCTATAACATTACACATCCACCATTTGAATGCCAACATTTAGACAGAAAAAAAATTTTTTACATTGAGAAATTAAAGCATTTCTTGCATATTGAAACTAATGACTGGTTTGTTATTTAGTGCTTCCTCTCAGGAATTTTTGAAGCAGTGGAACAACATAACATCAGCATCAATGACTCAACTGGATCACATTATGATTTCTTCTATATGGAGTGGAGGGAATTTCGACGGAAACGATCTTATGCAGAACTTGTATATGTCTGGGTTCTTTCAGTCGTTGAGATCCCAGTCATGATCTTAACTCTGATTGCCTTGTGTTTCCTCGTCAAATCCCGGCCTGCTGCTTCAGTTTTTGTTAGTCAGTTGATACTTTCAGATCTCATACAGGTCATTTGTATCTTAATAGCAGCAGCAACAACCTCATGGAAACCGAAATCATATAGTGCATTTAACTATTCTTTGATTGTGGGTCTGTATTTTATGGCATGTGTAGCTTTTGAACGATATCTTCTGGTTTCTCATCCTATCTGGTACAAATCTCACCATTCACTCAAACTCTCCTGTTTTATTTCTGTGATCATCTGGTTTGTGCCTTTGATCTTTGCAGAAATAAAGCCCCGTAGTATTTTTTTTAAAAGTCTTCCCCGTTTTATAGCGTGTTCAATTCCCTACCCCATAATGATTCTCTGTTTTGTTGGCACTTGTCGAGGTCTTTCTAACTCAGTATCACTGACTGCTCTCAAGCGCAAATTAATTTTGAGCAGTTTGTTCCTGGTGCTGTTGACTTACACATTTCTCATTCTCCCTTTTGTGATTATGGATTTTATTATAATTTATATTAAGGGTTACCATTTTCATCCTTACAAACATTTATCAATTATCAAATTTTACCGCTGTACAAGATTGCTGCTGTATGTGAATCCACTTGCTGACTGTTTGCTGTACCTGTTGATGAGGCCTGATGTTGGTGATTTAATGAAGTCTGTTCACTGCTGTTGTGGACATCAGAGTTCGAAACACAATCAAGATGAACACTCTGTAGTGAATCCACAAAACAGCTGCACTACTGTAGTGTGCTGTATTTCAGCTCAAAAGCCTGCATCTCATTCACTGAACACCTGCAGCTCAGTTTAACCCGCTGCTAAACGAGCGGAAGAGCACTGCACTCTATTAAAATGTAGTCGATGTACATTGTATATTGCAAGCACACTTAATTAATAGTTTAATGCTGTTATGATATTTATGCTTGTTAGCTGATTTTCCCTATGCATAGAGATAGGTGTGTCAGAGAAAGGAGACATACTAAATGTGCAGTGTTGGGGTGCCTCAAGGACCAGGGTTGGGAACCACTGGTATAGATGACTGTATTGTTTCTTCACTGTTAGACTAGATGCATTTCTATTCCATTCTTCAATGTACTCTAACCTCCAAGAAACATTTAAAATGTGGCCACTCTCAAGTATAAGAGGCTTTCCTTGACATTATTGCTTAGACATTTTACACCGCACAGATCTACGGTGCATTACGGCTCCAACTAGGCCACCAGATCTGATCACGGCCACTCTAGTTACAGTTTTTTCACAATTGCTTACACACTAAAATTAAACCTGACACTCAAAGAGCAAAACCTACTATAAGCACATTCTCAGCATCTCACTTTTTGCAACACATTACACACATTGTTTTGCAAGACACTAAACATACTTCTCTACATTAGACACAGAAATCTAACATGACGTCACTTCTTTGCCTTTTTAAGGCACTGCTTTACAAAATACTACACATATGAATCACCTGATCAAATTCTGCCTTCAGGTGTGCAGACACTTAGGTTAACTGTAAACTCAACAATCAAGGTATATCACAGCCATTGCACTACCCATTATATTTAATTGAAGGAGGCATGTGTTTCTTTACAGAAGCACTTCAGAGAGCCACTGATGATGGTTTAATTATGGAAAATACAAAAATTCCCTTTTCTATATTTGTTTTTTCCCTTATATTTCAGTGCTTAGTGGTGTGCCGTAGGATTTTTTTTATCAAAACTGCCCCCCCACATACACATACTATTTACACCACTGCCATACCCTATGATTTTGTGAAACGCCACCACTGCTCAAGCCGCTTGTGTTACATTTCAGTAATTTTGGCAGTCAAAGCTGACAAGCTCTGTCAACTGATGAGAAACACTATGAAGGGTTCAGGCTGATGTGTTATATTTTGGACCTTTTGAGATTTCCATCAAATCTGTGACTTTCAGGGTTGATTC
This sequence comes from allo-octoploid hybrid of Carassius auratus x Cyprinus carpio, assembly GCA_024542945.1. Classification (NCBI taxonomy): domain Eukaryota; kingdom Metazoa; phylum Chordata; class Actinopteri; order Cypriniformes; species allo-octoploid hybrid of Carassius auratus x Cyprinus carpio. Next base: position 40,192,012 of record CM044998.1, on the reverse strand, counting down.
TCAGAATGAACCTGCAAGCACAAGAAAAAAAAAGACATTCTTTTTCAGACCAGTGTTTGCAGAATTTACCCTAACTTTCAAACTTGGTGCCATATGCACTTTGAAGTTAGAAAAAGCACTACATACACCTGATTCTGAGTGGACCTACAGGAATGGTATATAATTAGTCAGGGTGCAATGGTTCAAATTATGCCCAGTTTATCATGGTTTTAGGGTCACGTTTTGGTACAGTTCGGTATGTGCTGCGTTCAATGAAAATAGGACAACTGTGAAAAAAAGAAATAAGAAGAACAAATAAACTACAAGCAACAAGATGATTTATGTGTCATTTTGTTTGATTAACATAAAAAACACACACAGCAGAAATATTAGGCTGCTGTCATGACATAATGCATGATCCAATACACTGATACACATGCGTTGTCTTTCTTGACTGTTTCACCTATTTTACCTCTTCTAGTTTATTTATATGATATATTATTCACAGTCACATCTGTATTTCATCAACTAATTCCATTTGCAGGCGGTCAGAATAATGATGGAAAAAATTATGGAAAGCTTGCTGCTCATATTAGGTCTAGCACATGTACAACCTCACAGGTGCTTGAACCTATAAAACCACAAAATAAATAAAACTATAGGCTGGAAATGTATTTGTATTTGTCTCGCTCTGTTTCTTTTCTCTTTCGCTTCGATTTTCCACAAGTTCATCAAATAACAGTGGTAAGTCAGAATCATTCATCAATCACAATCAGTAATGGCTTTTTCTGCTGTTGTTTTTTACACTGCTTGCCACATGTATAGTTTATCTATCTCTGTCAGCAGCGAGGGATTCACGTGTGATAAATACAGGGAAATAGTTAGGCTGACAGAGAAGATTTCAGAATTAGAGACACGCATCCAAACTTTAATTGGGGACAGTAAGAACGTGAGGTCTCTAGATACGGCTTTGGATGCGTCTAGCTCAGGGAGTCCTGTACATTGTTCGGTTTCGGTAACAGCGCCTCCGCAGCAGGGCAACTGGGTGACTGTGAGGCGGCACAGTCGTGGGTCTAAACACCACTCTTCTGTTCCGATCAAAACATTAAACAGGTTCTCCCCACTCAGTGATGCACCCACTGAGAAACCTGATGAAAGTGCTCTAGTTATTGGTGATTCTATTGTACGGAACGTTAATATAGAGACACCAGCCACCATAGTCCAATGTTTACTGGGAGCATTTTGTGAAGAGGCTCTGGACTTGAGAGTGCTGGAAACACAGGAGTGTTGACCTTAAAGGGTTAGTTCACCCAAAAATGAAAATTATGTCATTAATGACTCACCCTCATGTCATTCCAAACCCGGAACACAGTTTAAGATATTTTAAACAGTTCTCCTTGAACTAGTTCACCAAATCGAACTGGATCGTTTGAAAAGGTTTGTGTCTACAATAAGCATTAATCCACAAATGACTTAAGCTGTTAACGTTTTTAACATGGCTGACACTCCCTCTGAGTTCAAATAAACCAATATCCCGGAGTAATTCATTTACTCAAACAGTACACTGACTGAACTGCTGTGAAGAGAGAACTGAAGATGAACACCGAGCCGAGCCAGATAACGAACGAAACATTGACTCGTTCTCGAGTCAAGAACCGTTTCTGTCGGACGCGTGCGATTCAAGAACCGAGGAGCTGATGATACTGCGCATGCGTGAAGCAGACTGACACACAGCGCGTCTGAATCAAACTGGTTCTTTTGGTGATTGATTCTGAACTGATTCTGTGCTAATGTTATGAGCGCGGGTAAACCGAAGGCTTGAATCAAGGGCAATCATCGCCAATGAAGTCATTACGTCGAGCGCAAAAGAACTGGTGAACCGTTTTCGGCAACCGGTTTATTGAATCAAACTGTCCGAAAGAACCGGTTCGCGGAGAAGAACAGAACTTCCCATCACTACCGGTGATCCGAAAACCGATGCAACCGGTTCTTGACTCGAGAACGAGTCAATGTTTCGTTCGTTATCTGGCTCGGCTCGGTGTTCATCTTCAGTTCTCTCTTCACAGCAGTTCAGTCAGTGTACTGTTTGAGTAAATGAATTGGTTTATTGGTTTATTTGAACTCAGAGGGAGTGTCAGCCATGTTAAAAAAGTTAGTAATTTGTGGATTAATGCTTATTGGAGACGCGAAACGTTTCAAACTATTCTGTTCGATTTGGTGAACTGGTTCAAGGAGAACTGTTTAAATCGAATGATTCTTTCGTGAACCGGATATCACTACACTGCAGTGTTGTGAACGTGATCACAACAGACCCGGAAGAGAAGGCAATGCTGAATAAAGTCGTAGTTTTTGCTATTTTTGGACCAAAATGTATTTTTGATGCTTCAACAAATTCTAACTGACCCTCTGATGTCACATGGACTACTTTGGTGATGTTTTTATTACCTTTCTGGACATGGACAGTATACCGTACATACATTTTCAGTGGAGGGTCAGGAAGCTCTCGGACTAAATCTAAAATATCTTAAACTGTGTTCCGAAGATAAACAGAGGTCTTACGGGTTTGGAATGACATGAGGGTGAGTCATTAATGACATAATTTTCCTTTTTGGGTGAACTAACCCTTTAATGACTGGACATGGTGGTGACGTTGGTAAGCCAAGCTCCAAGCCAAGTGTAAATGATAAATCACCTGTGATGTTTGTACTGGGCACCAGGGCACCATACAGACTTTATCAAAGAATTTGCTGATTTTATATACGATTTAATGCTGGCTGCAGATAAAGTTTTAATTGTTGGTGATTTTAATATCCATGTTGATAATGAAAAAGATGCATTGGGATCAGCATTTATAGACATTCTGAACTCTACTGGGGTTAGACAACACATCTCAGGACCTACTCATTGTCGAAATCATACTCTAGATTTAATACTGTCACATGGAATTGATGTTTATGGTGTTGAAATTATGCAGCCAAGTGATGATATTTAAGATCATTATCTAGTCTTGTGCAAACTTCATATAGCTAAAACTGTAAATTCTACTCCATTTTACAAGTATGGTAGAACCATCACTTCTACCACAAAAGACTGCTTTGTAAGTAATCTTCTTGATCATTCAGCCAGGTTTCCGTGAACCACAAAGCAGCATAGTTTGAAAAATCATTGTTTGTCTGGGAGAGCAGAAGTTAGTCTATTTTTTTGGGGTAAAGAGCGAAGAGTTGGCAGATTGATGCAAGGCAACAGCGTTCGGAATTCGCACTGTCTGAGCTTTACGAGCATGCCGGCTCGCATGCCATCTTATCAATGATAAGGCTTCATACTAGTAAACAATGCCATATTGCCGAATTGAACTAATTTCATAATAGATTAAATTTACATATTGAACAGAACTGAATCAACAATGAGCTGTCAAATTATATTTTTGGCAGTTACACTATGTGCAAATAATGATAAATTCTGCTTACACCTAAAGAGCAGCATTTTCTTTAGCAACAGGCATGTACAGGTGCATCTCAATAAATTAGAATGTCATGGAAAAGTTCATTTAATTCAGTAATTCAACTCAAATTGTGAAACTCGTGTATTAAAGAAATTCAATGCACACATACTGAAGTAGTTTAAGTCTTTGGTTCTTTTAATTGTGATGATTTTGGCTCATTTTTAACAAAAACCCTCTCAACAAATTAGAATGTGATGACATGCCAATCAAGGTAATCAACTCAAAACCCCTGCAAAGGTTTCCTGAGCCTTCAAAATGGTCTCTCAGTTTGGTTCACTAGGCTACACAATCATGGGAAAGACTGCTGATCTGACAGTTGTCCAGAAGACAATCATTGACACCCTTTACAAGTAGGGTAAGCCACAAACATTCATTTCCAAAGAAGTTGGCTGTTCACAGAGTGCTGTATCCAAGCATGTTAACAGAAAGTTGACTGGAAGGAAAAAGTGTGGAAGAAAAAGATGAAAAACCAACTGAAAGAACCACAGCATTATGAGGATTGTCAAGCAAAATCGATTCAGGAATTTAAGTGAACTTCACAAGGAACGGACTGAGGCTGGGGTCAAGGCATCAAGTGCCACCACACACAGACGTGTCAAGGAATTTGGCTACAGTTGTCGTGTTCCTCTTGTTAAAGGGTTAGTTCACCCAAATATTAAAATTATGTCATTAATGACTCACCCTCATGTCGTTCCAAACCCGTAAGACCTCCGTTCATCTTCGGAACACAGTTTAAGAAATTTTAGATTTAGTCCGAGAGCTTTCTGTCCCTCCATTGAAAATGTATGTACGGTATACTGTCCATGTCCAGAAAGGTAATAAAAACATTATCAAAGTAGTCCATGTGACATCAGAAGGTCCGTTAGAATTTGTTGAAGCATTGAAAATACATTTTGGTCCAAAAAATAACAAAAATTATGACTTTATTCAGGATTGTCTTCTCTTCTGGGTCTGTTGTGAACGCGACTGCTGTGACTGTTGACGTACGACATGTTCTCTGGTGCACCTAGTAACAAAGATAACACGTCAGCAGCGTCGTACATCAGCGGCGTCACTGCAGTGTTGTGAACGCGTTCACAACAGACCCGGAAGAGAAGAAAATGCTGAATAAAGTCATAATTTTTGTTATTTTTGGACCAAAATGTATTTTTGATGCTTCAAAAAATTCTAACTGACCCTCTGATGTCACATGGACTACTTTGATAATGTTTTTATTACCTTTCTGGAGGTGGACAGTATACCGTACATACATTTTCAATGGAGGGACAGAAAGCTCTCGGACTAAATCTAAAATTTCTTAAACTGTGTTCCGAAGATGAACGGAGGTCTTACGGGTTTGGAACGACATGAGGGTGAGTCATTAATGACATAATTTTAATATTTGGGTGAACTATCCCTTTAAGCCACTCCTGAACCACAGACAACGTCAGAGGTGTCTTACCTGGGCTAAGGAGAAGAATAACTGGACTGTTGCCCAGTGGTCCAAAGTCCTCTTTTCAGATGAGAGCAAGTTTTGTATTTCATTTGGAAACCAAGGTCCTAGAGTCTAGAGGAAGGGTGGAGAAGCTCATAGCCCAAGTTGCTTGAAGTCCAGTGTTAAGTTTCCACAGTCTGTGATGATTTGGGGTGCAATGTCATCTGCTGGTGTTGGTCCATTGTGTTTTTTGAAAACCAAAGTCACTGCACCCGTTTACCAAAAAAATTTGGAGCACTTCATGCTTCCTTCTGCTGACCAGCTTTTTGAAGATGCTGATTTCATTTTCCAGCAAGATTTGGCACCTGCCCACACTGCCAAAAGCACCAAAAGTTGGTTAAATGACCATGGTGTTGGGTGTCCTTGACTGGCCAGCAAACTCACAAGACCTGAACTGAACTATTGTCTAGAGAAAAATGAGAAACAAGAGTCCAAAAAATGCAGATGAGCTGAAGGCCACTGTCAAAGAAACCTGGGCTTCCATACCACCTCAGCAGTGCCACAAACTGATCACCTCCATGCCACTCCATGCATACTGAGGCAGTAATTAAAGCAAAAGGAGCCCCTACCAAGTATTGAGTACATGTACAGTAAATGAACATACTTTCCAGAAGGCCAACAATTTACTAAAAATGTTTTTTATTGGTCTTATGAAGTATTCTAATTTGTTGAGATGAGTTGGACATGGTGGTTACGTTGGTAAGCCCATTATTATGCCATCCCAAAGAGGCATACAATCACTTTCACAGACTTTTACATTAAATGTTCCCTTCTGGTGGAATGACCTGCCCAACTCAATCCGAGTCCTTAGATATCTTCAAGAAACGGCTAAAAACACATCTATTCTATCTCTAATGTACATTTTCAAAGGAGAATAACTGACTTTAGTATTGTTTTTCAGATAAACAAGTATGTTTCTTAAATATCTGCAAACATATTATGGTATTTTTAATGCTTTAGGAGTGTCAAAATATTACATAAAGCACCTTTAATGGTTATAAAACACCAAAACACAAAAAGAAAAATCACTCACCACTCTTGACTGAAAAAATTTAATACAGTTGCTTTAATAGGAATCAATATATATAGTATATACAAATATATGTATATATTTGTTCATTCAATTTCTTGAATGCTCCTGCTAAATATACCTATTGTTCCTGAAAATAAAACATTATTTGTACTATACTTGTATCTGTAATATGTATTTTTCTTCTCATTTTTATAACAGACAAAATAATGACAAAGATTTTATCTTTGCCTACTTTAGCCTAAATATCCACCATTTTTTTTTATTTTGTTACCTTGAAAGGCTTAGTCTTTATAATAGTGAAATTAGTTTGACTGTAATGCTCAAACAACTTGCAAAATAGAAAAAAACAAAACGACAAAGAATCATGATAACATTGTGAAACTGTGATATTTCAAAAAAAAAAAAAAAAAATCATGATATATTTTTGTCATATCGCCCACCCCTAGCTGTAATGCTCAAACAACTTGCAAAATAGAAAAAACAGCACGACAAAGAATTGTGATAAAATTGCAAAATCATAATATTTCTAAAAAATAATAATAATAATAATCGTGATACAATATTTTTGCCATATCGCCTACCCCTACCTCCAACACTAACTTTGTCTATTCTGTTTCCTTTTTTTTTATAATATAATTATTAATTCCAGGCTGCAACACAGGTTAGATTGTGCAGAGGAATTTTCTGGTTCCGGTGGTCTTGTGCCGATGGTAGTCGAGGTCTTCTGAGGGGATCTGTCTCTGGACCACATCTAATTATCCTGGTTTCCGCTGACATTTAGGGCTACAGAGGTCATCTCTAAGTGCAATTTACCATCTGGACTGGATACAGACTGGATCTGTTGGCTACAGTGACCTTGCTATAAGAATAAAACAGACAAATATTAGTGTAGATGCCATTCTTTTAACAATGTAACATGTACATCGGGTGTTATGGGAAGTGTTCTCGGTTCCGTTTGACCTAATTAATGCAGCCTAACATTTCTTTAATGGTAGATTGTTCCAGAGTTTGTGTGCCAAATAGAAGGATCTGCCGCCCGCAGTTGATTTTGATATTCTAGGTATTTTCCAATGGCCAGAATTTTGAGATTGCAGTTAAAGGACAATATGAGCATGATATGAGCCTGATCAGATATTGAGGAGTTACACCATTCAGGGCCTTTTAAGTAATTAGCAAGATTTTAATATGTATTCAAAGTTCGATAGGGAGCCAGTGCAGAGTTAACAGAACTGAGCTAATATAGTCGTACTTCCCGGTTGTGGTACAAACTTTAGTTTCTGCATTTTGGATCAGCTAGAGTTTGTTTATTAGGCGTGCAGAGAAAGAGTATCATCAGCATAACAGTGAAATCTAACACTGTGTTTCCTGATGATATCTCCCACGGGTTACATGGAAAGCATGAAAATCAATGGCCCTAGTACTGAGCCTTGTGGTACTCGATAATGAAATTGTGAATGATATGATACTTCTTTATTCACTGCTACAAATTGATGACGGTCAGATAAGTATGATTTGAACCATGCCAATGCAATTCAACTAATGCCAACATAATTTTCTAGTGTATTCAAAAGAATGTTGTCGTCGATAATGTCAAATGCAGCACTAAGATCCAGTTGCAATAACAGGGAAATACAACTGTGATCAGATGATAAGAGCAGGTCACTTGTTACTCTAATGAGAGCAGTCTCAGTACTATAATACGGTCTAAATCCTGACTGGAAATCCTCACAGATACCATTTTCTCTAAGAAGGAATAGAATTGTGATTATTGTGAATAGTATCTTTGACAGAAAAGGGAGATTTGAGGTTGGGCTGTAATTAACTAATTCTCTAGGATCAAGTTTTTTTTTTTTTATGAGAGACTTAATAACAGCCAATTTGTAAGTTTTGGGCTATATTCTAATGTCATTGACGAATTAATAATATACAGAAGAGGATTGTAGCAAATTTTAGTTCAAAGAGAGATGAACATAATTAATTATAACGGCTTATTATTAATTATATTCATCATCAGGAATTACTTGTAGCATTATAGCATCAATAGTACAATAAAATGATTTGTTCGTCCGCAGGACGGACAGTGTTAATTGTTTACTGACCAAGTAAAATTATTTCTCTGGCCAAAAAAAATAATTTTACTACTAATACATTGCTCCCTGAGCATGTAACAAAACCGTGATGTTAAAAATAGATGCCAACGCAAAGAAGGCATGGATAGAGAGCGAGAGCGCACACTGTAGAGAGAGAGAGAGCGCGCACATTGTAGAGAGAGGTAGCGCTCGTGTGCAAGAGAGTAGAGAGTAATAGTAGTACTCATCAACTAATCACAACCTGTTAAGAACCATCAAAGAATCACATCACCTTCATTAAAAGGGGTCAAAGTCTAGAACCGCAGCTAAGTAAAGTGTCCTGGTGCATGTATAATGTGTAGATTTCTGTTGAATCCTGTTAGGAGTAAAAGCTTTGTCATTTCATCCATGGGTTGACTGCTCCGAAGTGAATCAACAAAATTGCTGAAAAGTGCCAGAAGATCGGACTCCCCCCAAAAAGGGGAGTTGCAAGGTTTACAAGGTGATGGGTGTCTCCAGGGAACTGCAAGTGAAGAGAAGCCTCTTTTTTTGGGTGTGGAACAGGTTTTATCTGGTTTCCCTGTAACACCCATTTTGGTTAGATTGACCAGTAACAAGGCATATAGTATGAGCGGGAAAGTGGTTTCTTTGTCCCAGTGACACCTCATTTGTATGCTTCATATGATGCATTTCACGATCACATAAAGTACATCATGGTTTGAGGAACAAAGAGCAGATCATTTTGATATCAAGGGATGAAACATCTAGAAGATATTAAACAAGAGATACATTCATACACCTGAATATTAGCATTTAGAGCTTAACTAATACAAATAAATGGTGGTAACTGGACTAGGGAAAAATACAGATAACACATGCATAAACCAGATGCATTTGTAACTGATTGATTATAGTCTAAAATAAAGAAAATGTCTTTATATGTGTGTGTGATGTTTTTTGAAATTGTGGAGACAGACCACTGGTCTAGTCAGGCAATTGGTACCTGGCACAGGCGTCATTTGCTCCTCCTGGAATGTGTTTGAAGTTCAGTGTGGAGACCAGAGAGTTGATCTGTTCAGCATCTTCCGGATAATGGGAGTAAACTTTGGCAAATTATAGCACCCATATAACTGTAGACTATGGGGCCAGATTCTGTAATTTATATGCAAATGTCAAAAGGAATTTCTAAGGCATAAAGCCCAAATGATCGTACATGATCCTAAGCAGATGCTACAGAATCCCCCTTTTTGGCTGACGAAGTTCACCTGCAAACATCGTCAGACAACAGTTGCCATGATGGTCGGACAGCAGGTGGATCATGATGATCGGACGGCAGGTGGATCCTGATGGTCAGATGGCAGGTGGTTTCTAATTTTCCTCAGCCTTTGGACCATCAGCTTGGGTGTTAACCTTGGTCAGGTTCAGCATTGTCTCCGCCTGAGTCCCTCTTTTGCGGTTGTTCCGTTTGAAGGTTCGAGGAAGGGCAGCTGTGCACCTGTTCATGGACCTTTGCGCCCCGTTGACTCTGTTAAACAGGACAAAGGCAAGACAGAGAGTTAGAGTGTACCCGATTGCTGTGGCGAAGCAAAGTGCCGTGTCAGCAGAGGTCCAGGATCGGGCGATGGGAAAGGTGGTCTGGACAGGCAGCCGAGACAGTGCTTGGAGGGATGTATCGATTGGGGTGATGTCCATCATCTATGACCCCCCCCCCCCCATAGTGTCTCTCTTTGCATGGGTTGTAACCCGCAGATTACTTCAGTGTTGTCTCGGAGGAAGGGCTTGCTGGGGCAGAAATAATGAATGTCTTTGGTCAGGGTAGATATACGCAGATTTGGGGCCAGGTATAACTGTGGGTTACTGTCATGGTAGGCTACCATAATGGGTGTGTGTATTCTGATGAGAGTGTTTCCTTGCCAAAATCTAACATTTATAATCTCTTTGAGTCTTTAAATGTTGTTGGATTCAATGATGGGTAGATTCAGGAGAAGAGCCATCTCGCTCTGCTCAGGATCGACATGTAGCAGGATGGACCCTCCCAGGGAATAGGCAAGGTGGGCTTTCTTCTTTTGTTAGAAAGGAAGAGTTCTGTGGTGAAGGCTTGCAACGCTTTGGTTTGCAGCCATTCACTACTTCCATTGTGTAGCAATTCTTGGATGGGGTACTCCGTTTTTGCTTAGCGGTGATGATGCAGATGAGGGCTCCGCCCTTCTTGGCTCTAATTTTTTTTTTTCAGGTGGTCTTCCAGAGCATTTATTTTAGAGTCTTTGTTTTAAGGTCAGTTTTGGCTTTCTCTAGTAGCTGTTCTGCAGACTGGAGATGTTTTCTCAGGTCCTTCTGGGAAGCCTTTAGTTCTTGTCAGTCACATTCAGCAAGTGCAAGGGCTTCTTGTTCACTGTGGCAAACTCATCTTTTTCCTAGCCAAGGTGGTGGTGTGTGAAGCTGAGCGTGGCATAATTTGAGTCTGTGTAAATCAAGAGTAATCTGATGCACTTCTTGTGAGTCGATACGATTGGAAGGGTGATCACGATGGCTGTCACTTTTACTTTGATGACTGGAAGTCCAGCTTGCAGTGTTGCTGTGGGAGAGGTTTGCTGTTAACCCACAAAACACCTGTTCTGGGCACATCGTGCCTCAACGTTGCGTTCTTAAAAGGCCACTGACCATGTGGCTTTGGGGGCGTTGGTCTTCTGTACGGATGCATTGGCTGTTGAGGGCCATTAAAGTTTGGCGGCACATCTCTGTGTTCACTTTCCGTGTTCCGTTGTGACTGGAGAATCGTTGGTTGTTCAGGAAGTGCAGAGCGGGCTGTCTTTGTCATCTGAGTCGTTTGTGCTCTGGTGGGAGCAGTGTTCCGCTGAAGTGGGAACCCCCTTTAGTTCTGGCCATTTTGTTGGTATAGACCAGCACTAAGGCAGTAGTTGGTGAATTCAGCTGTCAGATTAAACTTCTTGGGATGAGGGTAAATCATGCATGTCGTAGAGTGCTGATGCCATTTGAGTTTGATGTAAGGTGGTCTTGAGTCATAGCCTCTTGTGAAGAGCAGCTTTGGCACTGGCAGTTGTCGACAGGTGCAGGATATCTCTTCAGAAAAGGGGGTGTTGCTCATAGTGGGGCCAGGTTCCCTCCATTCCCTTGAAGGTGTGTGGTTGAGAGTTTGGCCATGCTATCTGTTGAGCTGAACAGCGACCCCTTATGTATATGTTGGGACTGCAGTCTCATATATTCAATAGAGTAAATGTCTGGTATGGTTCTCGCACTTGACAGAGCTTCCCCAGGGGGTTGCGAGGTCTGCGAGAACCAGGAAGTAGCAGGTTGAGCTTTGGTTATTTTACTTGAGGTTAAAACTCAGGTGTCCTGTAAACCATGGTTTACAACAAGACCTCATAGGGAAGCTCATGCACTTGCTTGCGAAGTCTGGTCTGGTGTGTGCTTTGAAGAGTTTGAGGCTTAAGGCCATATTCTCATGGCTGGCTGTGAGATTTTCCCGTGACCTTGATGATCTCACAGTCTGTCTGGGTGACCTGTCTGGCTGAAGTGGAAAGGGTTTTGCACTTTAGCCTGGAGTTTCGGCTGTCCCAAATTCAACAAAGGGTCAATGTGATCCAGCAGCTCTTTATCAATGAGAAGGTGGTATGCGTGTATGACTGCATGTTCAGTGCACACCTTTGGGCCTTAAGAGTTCAGTTCTGTTTCTGAGCTTTAGAGTGGGATTTGTCAAATAGTTGGGAGTGACAAAAGTTGGGTTTACTCCAGTGTCACCACAGCTCCAAGTCTTGCCTTGTTTTCCAACATGCTGTTTCCTGGTTACCCCCCTTTTCGATTTGGTTCCTCGGGAGTCTTGATCCCGGGTTTGTGTGGTGACCGGTATGGTGAAGTGTTGGATCATCCTGGATGTGCAGCCATCAGCTGAAGTGGCTGGGTTATGCCATTACTTGGTGATGGAATGACTGACCCTGTGGTCAGTGGCTGGTTAGCAAAGATCTGGGTCATGGGCTGGTCTGACCTTGAGACTGGGTTCTCGCAACCAGCTGAGATGTCAGGCCTGATCTTTTTGACCTGGCAGTGCACTTCAGATGAGTTGGCTGGCTGGAAAGGTGAATGTTCCTGCACTTGAGCCCAATTCTATGAATGCTTAAAGTTCACTGGGGATCAAAACAATACAGCAGATCTATGTTGGTGAAAAGAAGGCATGTGTCCATTTGTGTTGTGTACACGGGGTGTACAGTCTCATGGAACTGATGGTTAGGTGCAGGGGAGTTGGCCATGTGTATTTTGGCATGGGTGGTCAGCCATCTGCTGATGTGCTGTCTGGGTGCCATGACCGTCAGGTTTTAGGATGGATGTCTCTGTGGTGAGAGACTGTTGGCCGAGATCTGGGCATTTATCTTAGTAGGAGGGCATTCTGGTAGGCTGTTGGTTTCTCATGCCGCTCATAGTTAAAAAGAGTCTGCTAATCTGATATATCCTGTTTTTCCTGCTGGTGAGGCCACTCTCAGGATCAGTTACTTTAATGTCTTCAGGATCTTTTCATGCTGGCCCATGTGCTGTCCAGAGTCAGTTCTGGGTACTTTGCAGAGATAGGCAGTATTTTAACAGTCTCTATGGAGGCAGCTCTGTGTTCTCTGTAGGCCAGTGTACTGCGGATTTCGGGAAGGTTCTGGAGTTGAAGCCTTCCTCCCTTGTGGCCTGTTCTGTCATCTGCCGTAGACTCATTGTATTAGACTCGTAGTTGTAGTTTTTGTAATCCGCTTTTACAGTTTCAGTCTGCTGGTACAGGATGTTGTGTGCCTCAAGGCTGGGGGTGATCCTGAGCAGATAGTCTGACTTTTGTGGTCACATTGGCAGAGTTAAAAAAAAGTCCCTGTTTTGCAAGTAGGCAATTATTGTGGCCTTCTGCAGTATTTAGGTGGACAGTTGTAATGTCTCTGGCCAGCTTGTTGGGGTCTGTGGGGCCACAAGGTGTGTGTGTCTGCAGTGATCCTCTGGAAGGGACCCTGTCCCACCCCCCTGTGGTTGCTGGCTGGTGAAGTGTGAACAGTGGGCTCTTGGCTCTCGCCCTCCTGAAGCATTCCACTTCCTCCTGTAGCTCCTTGTCCTCTTCATCCGCTGTTACTTGCTGGTCTGGCAGTTCTGCACACGCTCTCGGTCCTCCAGTCCTCCATGTGGGCGAGGCGTCTTCTACTCGGCATTAACTGGATGATATGGCTGTGCGCAAGAGGACCGATGATCCTGGCTGGCTCTCTGTGGCTGTAGCCTTGGTTTGACCATGGTCGGTCTGCCAGTTCAGGTTGTCGTCCAGCCGTTTCGCTCAGGTGCCGTAGGATCAGGAGTAGTCCCGGACCGGGGGGGGGTCATCTGTTTCAGTGCTTAGTCAGGTTGCTGGCTGATCAGGTGGGTGGCAGGGCTGGATGATCTAGACACAGGTGTAAGACAGGTGGACAGGGAAAAGCACAGAAATGCAAGTCTGTACAGATTTAGTGAGCTAAAATGTTCGGGCTATGTGTTGTGTTGTTAACTGGTGTGATAAGTTAGTGACGCACACTAAATGCTTAGATATCATGGCTGATAAGGTGGGAGCGGATAATTGGTGTGAGTGAGCACCTGAAAACTATGAGTAACACTGTTGATGGGTAATAACCTAGGGGGTCATTTAATGACTTAGACTAGTCGGTTTATCAACATTATTACCAAGTATTCTCTGATGGTTCAGACAGGTTCGGTCACTATGAAGGTATCAGACAAACTGAAATAAAATCAGGAAGAGACAGAGGGAGAAGGAAGGGCTTTCCTTATTTAGTTTAAGCTAGGATATATGATTAAGCAGTTATCACTTGTTAAAGTAATGCAGCAGGGTCATAAACCTAGGGGGACTGTTAGCTCCGCTAGTAGGGACACATCAAACACCTCTGTTCAGGGGCCTACATAAGGTTGGAACAGTAACTAATAGCTTCTAGGAAATAGCTAATAGCTTTAGGAAACAAAAAGGAAAAACATAAATTGATATAATTAAATTCCAGATTTAATTAAAATCAACTTAGCTGAATTTGTACATTTGAGCTAAATAAAGGAAAATTAATGAAAAAAAAAAGTTCCAGTGCATCCTCTTGTGTGTGTTCTCAACAGCAAGTGGCCAGGCGCATGAGGAATCTTCTTCTTCTTCTTGCTTTATGGCGGATCGCATAGTTTCATTGTATGTTTTAGCCATGATTCCCATCCACTTACATAATGGGACTGATAGACTGCAACGGTTTAAGCTAAAAATCTTGGTTTGTGTTCTACTGAAGAAACAAAGTCACCTACAACTCGGATACCCTGGGGGTTAGCAGATAAAAATCTAATTTTTATTTTTGGGTAAATTATTCCTTTAACACTTGTACATAACATGCTTTTGTGATCAGATGTGGCTTCTTGTATATATGAAGCAGAAAATATATTCTATACTGTAATAAATGCTATGTTGATTAGCAATTGATTATAAATATAATTAATTCTGAAAATTACCCAAGATGGCTTAAAGAACACAGATTGACCATATACCATTTTAAAAGTGTGGCACCGTTATCGTATAAAAACCCAAATGATACCCAACCCTATCCAAGAATAGTCACAATTAAGTGTAAACTTCAAACATCCTTACCTGTGCATTCTCTCACTAAATATGCATCAAATAATTCAGTGCAATGTTCATTACTTCATACAGTTCACCATTTTATTTATAATCATTTAGTTACATTGTGGCATAAGACAGAAATTAAACATTTTGAAAAGTTACCAGTAAACGGAATGGCACAATGTCACCAAACAATCGAAATTAGAGTGTCTACTACAATTTTTAAAACTATAGGAGACAGTCAGGTGTGGATACAGGAGATCATATATATATATTTTTTTTTTAATCAGATACATTTAGCTGTGGTGTGAGCGTAGTCTTAATTTCAAACAGAAAATGTTTGAATTACAGGGCTATTCTCCACAAAGCACAAAAAACCTGTTTCACTTTCATGACGTCTTTGATCAATGTAATACATTTGTTTTGACATTACACCTAAGTTAACAGGCCTTTCTCCAGAGTGAATATGTTGGGTGAATTTTAAAATAGCTTCTTTTCATAAGCTTTGTCACAGTCACACTTTATTTCCAGAATGATCTTGAAAGGCCTCTCTCCAGTGTGAACTCCTCTGTGAGTCTTCAGGTTTCCTCTGACTGAGAAACATTTTGCACAATGATGGCATAATGGTTCTCCCCTGATTGAAATCTCATGTGGGTTTCTTCACAGAATTCCACAAATATTTCATTTGAATCTTAAGATTTTCTATTTGTGAGAAGCTCTTCCCACAGGCTTCTCTCGGGTGTGTTGTTTTTTAATGTGAGAATTGAGGCTACCTTGATGACTGAAACTCTTTCCACACTGAGCACATTTACAGCATTTCTCTGCTAAATGAGTCTTCATGTGGTAATTAAGGCTTACCTTACGTATGAAACGCCTTCCACACTGATCACATCGGAAGGGTTTCTTTCCAGTGTGCCTGATCTTGTGACACTTAAGGCTAAATTCTGTTGTGAGGGTCTTTCCACAACGATCACATGTGAACAGCTTCGGTCCAGTGTGAACTCTCATGTGGTAATTACGCGAGCATAAATGTGTGAAACTCTTCCCACAATACTTGCAAGAGTAAGGCTTCTCTTGAGTGTGAACTCTCATGTGGACTTTAAGGTTTTGTTTTGCAGGGAAACTCTTTCCACACTGTTCACATGTATAAGGCTTCTCTCCAGTGTGAATGCTCATGTGGAAATGAAGGGTGCTTTTCTGTGTAAAACTCTTTCCACACTGCTGACAAGTGTAAGGTTTCTCTCCCGAGTGAGTTCTCATGTGTCTTTGAAGGTGTACTTTTTGCGCAAAACTATTTCCACACTGCTGGCAGTTAAAAGGCTTCTCTCCCGAGTGAGTTCTCATGTGATTTTTAAGGTGTCCTTTTTGATTGAAACCATTTCCACACTGTTGGCAGGTGTAAGGCTTCTCTCCCGTGTGAGTTCTCATGTGCCTGTTAAGGGCTCCTTGTTGAGTGAACCTCTTTCCACACTGTTGGCAGGGGAATGGCCTCTCTCCAGTGTGAACTCTCATGTGCATTTGAAGTTTTCGTTTTTCACCGAAACTCCTTCCACAGTGATGGCAGGTGAAACAACTGTTAGATTTAGTTTTCTGAGCTCTTTTTCGTATAGATGTTGTTTTAGTCTGTGTAGATTTTTTACCAGTTATTAAATCATGGTGTTTCTTATACTGATCTGTTTGTTCCATTTCATTCAGATCTTGATTCTCCTCTTTCAGCACCAGCAGGTCTAAAGCAAAAAAAGACATACAAGTTAACCACAGTTTGAAGCCATAAAGCAGATGTAGTGATATTTACTTTCGCCAATCTAGGAAGGCAAAATAGTGTATAATAGTGTGATGGGTACTCGCGTCACCAATGGTTATGATGTTTGAATCACATCACATGGATTTGTATGGTTGAGATTACCTTTTAGGGTTTATGGATCCTGCGGACAGCGCTCGAGACGAGTAGCACTTTAGGGAATGTGTGCCTCCATGTTAGGATTCTAATTTTGCGTTTGCAGAGAGCACAAGCATTAAGAGTTACGTGCTCATCATGATGAGTCAGAGTCTAAACTCGCTCGTGTAAGTTCTCAAGTAAGTGCTGAAGTCTTTGTTTAGGAATCTGCTATTCCTGGATAGCTGTGATGGCCCTTTTAGGGTTTTTAGATTGTGGTCTCTGTTAGCCTCTTGCCTGGACTGTGCTATCTCCCCTTCGAGGTATAAAATAGATGGCCCACTTCCATGGCCTGGGCTATCTTCAGCCTTATCGGAGAGAACTGCTGTTCGAGGTTAACTGTGTCCAGCCCGCTAGTGCTATGGCTACTGCTTACATCACACTTGATCTCAGACTATGATTTTGTGTTCGCTCTTTAGCGAATCATTTACTGATAGTCTGGATCTCCCTCTTGTGAGATCTTGATCAATAGCACTGTGCTTTGCTAGCCTACTGTGGAACTGACACAGATTGGGGACCTCCTTAATATAGCCTTCTGGTTATATTCCAGCCATTTTTTTTGGCAGTATGGGCTTATTTGAATACAGCTATCTGTGGCTAGCTGCCTTCTACTGCCATTGCAGTGAGCCCTCTCATGGAGTGGGCCCCTTTTCCTAGAGCCTAGCTATCTGAGGATATCTATGTGCTAGCTCGGTGATCGTTGCCCTGCTTAGGGTTTTTAAGTAGCTGTCTTTTGAGCCCTTATATAGACAGTGCTGTCTCCCCTCTTTGGGTCGGAAGTAGACAGCCCATTCTTTGTGGTCTTGGTAGTTTCGGTCGGTCCCTTTTTTTGGTAGCCCTTCCAAGGTATATAGATATCTGAGAATATCTGTGTGCTAGATCAGTGACTGCTCCTCTTTTTAAGGTCTTTATGTAGAGGTCTCTTTGATCCATTGCCAAGACGGTGCTATCTCACCGGCTAGGGTAGTAAGTAGATAGCCCACTCTATGTGGTCTGGACAGGTCTGTAGGAAGGCTATCTTGGCTGTGTTATTCAGGTCCACATTAGGGACCTTAGGGACATAGCTATCTGAGGATCTTAGCAGCTACTCTCTTTACCTGGGATTTAAGTAGCATATCTTGGATTTTCCTCTTTAGTGGTCTTGTCTATCCAGGCTAGTTCTGCTCACATAGCATAGCTATCTGAGGGTAGCTGTGCTCTTAACTTGGGTGGGATGTTCCCCTTGATCTATTCAGGTTCCCCACTTCTGCTAAGTTGTGTGAGTGGCCCATGGCATCAGTGGCATGGCCCCTTTCTGAGGAAAGGCTTGGTGTATATGTCTGTCGCTTCCTTGGTGATCTCCCACCAGGCGAACAGGCATGTGCCTCGGCACAACATGATTGGATTTAGTTCCCCAACAGTTTGGAGTTCCCTAGAAAGGGAACGTCTCGATTAGGCATGTAACACTGGTTCCCTGAGAGGGAACGAGACACTGCGCCCCCTTGCCGTGCCTTCCGCCTGTCTGTCTACGTCTCCTTCAGACAGCTAAAGTATGGTCTTACTATCAGTCATGATTATTCTGCTCTGTTAATTAAAGGCTGTTTATATGCATATTCACTTATTATGAGAAGCATACATGTAAGAGGCTGACAATTAGCTGAACATATGAACATATACTTGTTTAATTAGTGACACTTAGCCTGCATTTTAAAATCTTTTATTTGAATGTGACAATTAAAATGTTAATTTTTAAACCTTTAAACATAATATCGCGCTCATGGCCGTAGCCAGGCTTTGAAAATTAGTGAGGTCCAGGGGGTTTCTATAAGGGAGTGTCTATTTACACTATCTGTAAATAGCCTTACTTGTTGGCTGAAGCTATTTACACGAACTCCACCCACCAATGTGAGTCGGCTAGTCAACACTACAAAAGACAACCAATAGTTATCAGCTCTAGTGGCGCAGATAATAAAACGTGTAACACGTTTATTTTGCCGCAATTGACCTGGGTTCGAACCCGCCTTTTGGCGAACTTTTTTCTCCCTTTTCAAATTTCAAATCACATCAGAAAAGCATTTATTTTCAATGAAATTGAAGAATATAATAAAAAAGTTGAAAATTAAATATCGGGTAGGGTAAGGATAGGTGTATGGAGGGCTTTATTGTCCCAATAGTGTGGCATCCATTTATTAATTTGAATTAAAATAAAAATTTACACTCAATAAGTTAATATTGCATATTGTTTAACAATGCACAACAATTCTGAGGTGCAGATAATTGCCACTATTTGCAATAAGTAGTTACATTTTTACATAGTGTAAATAGAATCTGTAGCTATTTGCACTTAGTGTAAATACCATATCACTAAAAAATGCTGCTATTTGCACTTAGTGTAAATAGCATCTATCGCTAAGAAAAGCCCCCTTAATATATAATTGTGCTAAAATAACCCTTATAAATACAACTAATTATATACACTATTAACACTTTAAATAGACAGAAATGTAGATGTTTGTGAAAGATGTTTTCTCTGTTTTGGAGGGATGCTCATTTTTAAATCATACCCTATTTATTGCATCAAAGTTTATTGTTACTCTTAGTGCTCTTATGAATGTTTATAGCAGGATTTGTGAAAGTTTAACTACTATACTGAATGACTTGGCATATATTTCATTTCATTCTGTACCCTACTTATTCTACATATCTCTGCACTACTGTTAAATGCTACAGGTTTTGACAGCATTGATAACGTTTCTGACAGGTAATCTTTCCCCCCTGAAGTCCATGGACTTTTTTGATTACTGCCAGCTTAAGTGCCGGCGATCCAATGTTGCAAGATATTGCTATTAAAATAAACAAAAACCTATAAATAAATAAAATAAACCGAAATTTTCAAATCTTTTGGAGATAAGATATCGCTGACCCTAAACCGCAACTTCCAACTTTATTAACTTTCTAAAGTGTCAAATTAAGTGCAAAAGACAAGTCAAAAACCACTTATAATAGCTGGATCTGGCAACACGGAGGCTGCGTCCACGCTCTCGCTCACAACTCTTTGAAGACTTGTTCACTTCGGCAGCGTCTCTGAGCGATCATTTTCATACCACGGACGCTAACCATTCTGAATTAAACTGAATTATACATGCAGACATTCAATATGAGGAGTTTAACAGCAAAAAATTCAGAGAACAAATTTTATTTTTGATCATGAAAAATTTACTGAGGGCCTGATTGCACTCTAAAATATTTCTATGATATTTCTATAATATATAAATAGGATTTCGGTACAATAAAGAGTCAGATTTTTGTGTTGTTTTTGTTTCTTTTTTCATTCTTTTTAGATAACTGGTATCAATCTCAGACAGGTTTGTTCAATAGTTTGCCAGGTCTTAGGTAAAATGGAAACCTACTTAAAAAGGTTGTTCCAATTTATTAAGCAAAATATGGTGAGGAACAAAGAAAGATCTTTCTGAAGATCAAAAGTATGAAAAAATGCTGTGTCTTTTAAAAGGCATAAAAAAAAACAATATTTCATGAAAAGCAAATAGAAATTATTGAACTGACAAAAGATTTGTGAGTAACTTAGAGCACAGAAGATCTTGGTCAGATAAAGATTTATTAAGGAAAGTTTCTGTCAAACAAATGACAAATAAAATAAAGACCACTCAATTCCCTCATTTACATTAAACTTATTTTACTTGTTTTTTTGTACTGGCCACATAATTTGTTTTGCATCTACGAATGTGTTCTTGTACTGTAATGAGTAACGTCATATCTCTCTGAACTTAAAATATTGCACATTGTAATTTCTGTGAGTTAAGTCTATTAATTATCATGGCATTTATCAGTAATACAGTTAAGATGGGGAAAATATGTGAACAATTGCATTGCAGGTTGATTTAAGGTGTATCCCTAAATTTTTTTTGCTTGTGCTCCTAAAAATTTTCAGTCAGGGGCTACAGTGCTCCTTGTAACAATAGCTAGTCTGGAGCCATGCATGAAATTCATAGTCAAATTTTTAAATGTTCACCATTACCACATAATGCAACAAAGATTGCTGAAGTCAAGAGATTTTACTAACAGACCTACTAATCTCTGGGCAAGAATAACATTATGATGCTGCCAGCTTTCTGAAGCCATTTTTAACACCTTGTAATTTGTCTCTGAATTCACAGCCCTCTACAAAATATTGGATTACTTAGTAAATATTCATCCATGACATTTAATTTTTTTTTCTTTCATCACTAAACATGTTTATCTTTCTTCAGAATAAAAAAATTAGCAAAAACCAAAAATTTTAGCTGGGGACCTCTGGTTGAGTTCACAGAATGACCCAGAAACATCATTCATTTCTGTAGAGCTGGACATTTTCAAATGAGTGCGTTCATCTTTGAGAAAGAAACCAACCTGTTTGTTCCTCAGTCTCTTCTTGTTTCAGACTAAACACTTCTTCAATCCTGAAGTCTTCACTCTCCTCTTTAATAAACGCCATCTTTATATCAATGTGTCACAATGATCTCAGTCGCTTCAGCAGGACTTTCTCTGTTTAAGATGAAGAGAACAATGAACAGAGAGCAAAATAAACCCAAACTAAATCTCTCCGTCAGCTCCCTAGTTCAGTAGTCAGCACACTAGTTCAGTAGTCAGCTCACTAGTTCAGTATCAGTGTCACGAGGATCTCAGTCGCTTCAGCAGGACTTTCTCTGTTTAAGATGAAGAGAACAATGAACAGAGAACAGAGTTCAGTAGTCAGCACACTAGTTCAGTAGTCAGTATACTAGTTAAATAGTCAGCACACTAGTTCAGTAGTCAGCTCACTAGTTCAGTAGTCAGCTCACTAGTTCAGTAGTCAGCACGCTAGTTCAGTAGTCAGCACGCTAGTTCAGTAGTCAGCACACTAGTTCAGTAGTCAGCTCACTAGTTCAGTATCAGTGTCACGAGGATCTCAGTCGCTTCAGCAGGACTTTCTCTGTTTAAGATGAAGAGAACAATGAACAGAGAGCAAAATATACCCAACTAAATCTCTCCGTCAGCTCCCTAGTTCAGTAGTCAGCACACTAGTTCAGTTGTCAGCTCACTAGTTCAGTAGTCAGCTCACTAGTTCAGTAGTCAGCGCACTAGTTCAGTTGTCAGCGCACTAGTTCAGTAGTCAGCACACTAGTTCAGTAGTCAGCGCGCTAGTTCAGTTGTCAGCGCGCTAGTTCAGTAGTCAGCGGGCTAGTTCAGTAGTCAGCTCCCTAGTTCAGTAGTCAGCGCGCTAGTTCAGTAGTCAGCTCCCTAGTTCAGTAGTCAGCACACTAGTTCAGTAGTCAGCACACTAGTTCAGTAGTCAGCACACTAGTTCAGTAGTCAGCACACTAGTATGGGAGTCAGCACACTAGTATGGGAGTCAGCACACTAGTATGGGAGTCAGCTCACTAGTTCAGTATCAGTGTCACGAGGATCTCAGTCGCTTCAGCAGGACTTTCTCTGTTTAAGATGAAGATAACAATGAACAGAGAGCAAAATATACCCAACTAAATCTCTCCGTCAGCACACTAGTTCAGTAGTCAGCACACTAGTATGGGAGTCAACACACTAGTGCAGTAGTCAGCACACTAGTTCAGTAGTCAGCACACTAGTTCAGTAGTCAGCACACTAGTGCAGTAGTCAGCACACTAGTTCAGCAGTCCGCACACTAGTTCAGTATCAGTGTGTCACGAGGATCTCAGTCGCTTCAGCAGGACTTTCTCTGTTTAAGATGAAGAGAACAATGAACAGAGAGGAAAATAAACCCAAACTAAATCTCTCCATCAGCTCCCTAGTTCAGTAGTCATCACACTAGTTCAGTAGTCAGCACACTAGCTCAGTAGTCAGCTCCCTAGTTCAGTAGTCAGCACACTAGTTCAGTAGTCCGCACACTAGTTCAGTATCAGTGTGTCACGAGGATCTCAGTCTCTTCAGCAGGAATTTCTTTGTTTAAGATGAAGAGAACAATGAACAGAAAACAAAATAAGCCCAGACTAAATCTCTCCGTCATCACACTAGTTCAGTAGTCAGCACACTAGTTCAGTAGTCAGCACACTAGTTCAGTATCAGTGTGTCATGAGGATCTCAGTCGCTTCAGCAGGACTTTCTCTGTTTAAGATGAAGAGAACAATGAACAGAGAGGAAAATAAACCCAAACTAAATCTCTCCGTCAGCACACCAGTTCAGTAGTCAGCACACTAGTTCAGTAGTCAGCACACTAGTTCAGTATCAGTGTGTCACGAGGATCTCAGTCGCTTCAGCAGGACTTTCTCTGTTTGAGATGAAGAGAACAATGAACAGAGAGCAAAATAAACCCAAACTAAATCTCTCCGTCAGCACACTAGTTCAGTAGTCAGCACACTAGTTCAGTATCAGTGTGTCATGAGGATCTCAGTCGCTTCAGCAGGACTTTCTCTGTTTGAGATGAAGAGAACAATGAACAGAAAGCAAAATAAACCCAAACTAAATCTCTCCGTAATCACACTAGTTCAGTAGTCAGCACACTAGTTCAGTAGTCAGCACACTAGTTCAGTATCAGTGTGTCACGAGGATCTCAGTCTCTTCAGCAGGACTTTCTCTGTTTAAGATGAAGAGAACAATGAACAGAGAGCAAAATAAACCCCAACTAAATCTCTCCGTCATCACACTAGTTCAGTAGTCAGCACACTAGTTCAGTATCAGTGTGTCATGAGGATCTCAGTCGCTTCAGCAGGACTTTCTCTGTTTGAGATGAAGAGAACAATGAACAGAAAGCAAAATAAACCCAAACTAAATCTCTCCGTAATCACACTAGTTCAGTAGTCAGCACACTAGTTCAGTAGTCAGCACACTAGTTCAGTATCAGTGTGTCACGAGGATCTCAGTCTCTTCAGCAGGACTTTCTCTGTTTAAGATGAAGAGAACAATGAACAGAGAGCAAAATAAACCCCAACTAAATCTCTCCGTCATCACACTAGTTCAGTAGTCAGCACACTAGTTCAGTAGTCAGCTCACTAGTTCAGTAGTCATCACACTAGTTCAGTATCAGTGTGTCATGAGGATCTCAGTCACTTCAGCAGGACTTTCTCTGTTTAAGATGAAGAGAACAATGAACAGAGAGGAAAATAAACCCAAACTAAATCTCTCCATCAGCTCCCTAGTTCAGTAGTCAGCACACTAGTTCAGTAGTCAGCACACTAGCTCAGTAGTCAGCACACTAGTTCAGTAGTCAGCACACTAGTTCAGTAGTCCGCACACTAGTTCAGTATCAGTGTGTCACAAGGATCTCAGTCTCTTCAGAAGGACTTTCTCTGTTTAAGATGAAGAGAACAATGAACAGAGAGCAAAATAAACCCAGACTAAATCTCTCCATCAGCTCCCTAGTTCAGTAGTCAGCACACTAGCTCAGTAGTCAGCACACTACTTGAGTAGTCAGCACACTAGTTCAGTAGTCAGCACACTAGTTCAGTAGTCAGCACACTAGTTCAGTAGTCAGCACACTAGCTCAGTAGTCAGCACACTAGTTCAGTAGTCAGCACACTAGTTCAGTAGTCCGCACACTAGTTCAGTATCAGTGTGTCACAAGGATCTCAGTCTCTTCAGAAGGACTTTCTCTGTTTAAGATGAAGAGAACAATGAACAGAGAGCAAAATAAACCCAGACTAAATCTCTCCATCAGCTCCCTAGTTCAGTAGTCAGCACACTAGCTCAGTAGTCAGCACACTACTTGAGTAGTCAGCACACTAGTTCAGTAGTCAGCACACTAGTTCAGTAGTCAACACACTAGTTCAGTAGTCAGCACACTAGTTCAGTAGTCAGCACACTAGCTCAGTAGTCAGCACACTAGTAAGGAAGTCAGAGTTAAATCACCTGACTAGACAAAAATACTCAAAAATAGTGTTGTTAATTCATAAAAGAGCACAAGTTATACAAGTTATATTTAGTTGTGATGTATATACAGTGAATCAGAGTTTGTAGATTTACAGTAAATCACACTAGCAAGAGAACATTTTCAGCTGGTTTGAAACAGTCGTGTTTGTTTGTTGTTCTTGCTAAATTTACAGTTTCGACCAGCTTTCATTTTTCATAAATGCAGGAGTAAAGCAGTTTCATAAACGACTAATTAAGTTCATGCAATCTCACTAATTCAATCCAGGTTCAGTGAGTCAGGATAATTTGATGTGCAGCTTATTCTTAAGCAGCTCTTAATGTGGATCATGGATCAAATCGATCCAGCATCGCAAACAGCAAATATTTGTACTGTTTAATGCACTTGAGAAATTGTGTTTTCCTCAGTGCATAACTGACACGTCACAGGTATATTCTTCATCTCTAAATGTTAGAAAGTCATGCATATCAATTTTGCTGTCAGGAGTGGACGAGGCTTACGTGAGTGAACGAGTGCTGCTGTGCGCATGTGTGCTAAACAGATGGAACGCAATGGAACAAAAGCATGATAATTCTGAATAAAATAGACATTCTGCTAAAATATTTGTTATTGTACATTAAATGTGACGCATGTAGAATTTTGATCCTACATATAAGTGTATTTTTATAATAGCAGTAACTGTGAATCAAATGTACGCTAGCTAATACAGCCCTAATTACTAGCTCAAATTAGTTAATGTGTATTCCTCTCATCATATAAAATATAGTTTTATATTATTTATTTTACTTTTTAATTTAATGGTTTTAATGCTTTAAAGAGCAATTTTATATTGTAATGTTCTACAAGTTGCTACACTGCCTGAGCTTGAGCTAAGGTCATTTTGATTTATGGAACCAAATCAAGTGACAATGAGTCTGAAATAAGCCTGGCTTACTTGCTAAACTTGTTTTATAAAACAGCCCCCAGGTGACGTCGGCGAGCGGAGATTCGAACCACTGAATCATTTGAGAAGCAACTGATTCAATCGAGTCACTGAATCATTTCAGAAGCAACAGATTCTCATCGAACCACTGATTCATCTGAGAAGCAACCGATTCAATCGAGTCTCAAAAAGCTCCGTTTCTCCGTCACTACTTAGAAGTGACCGTATTAGTGTTCATGATGAACTGATTCAGACACAGCGAGCGAAACAGAAGCACCTTTCTGTTACTCCTGTGCGCGTGCGTTTACTCACACTCAATAACGTCTATTAATGTTAGATGAAGTATTACAATGTTACATTCAATAACAGATCTCGCATCGCTTAAAAACTATAAAATGGACTGAACGGTTTCTATCAGTTTAAACGCTTAAAACACAGACCTTTCTCGAGCCGGATCACAACAAACGCGGGAGCGCGCAGCCTTATGACGTCACGCCGCCAGAGCAAAATTAAAGTCCTCTCTGCTGTTCAATAAAACATGAAAATTGAGTCAACTATGAAAAACTAAAACTGCGATGTCCAGGCCTAAAACAATCCTCTCTGTCCTTCTCAAAGCCAGCTCAGTCACAATGAACAGCTTCCACACAGCGCCAGATTACAAAGAAACCCTGCAGCTCTTCTTACATTTCAGTTTAAATATAAGTCTAATCATATCTATGTATTACTTATATCACCTAATTATTATTTAAATGTCAATAATATAAATTAACCTGACGCACTCTCACCAGATTTAATCTTACAGAATCAAATGTAGTATATCATTATTATCGTGATAAGATGAAACCTAACATTTGAACACGTTTATAAGGCTGTTTGTGCTTTTTCGTGTACATGAGGTTTCATTTGTGTACGCTTTTTTAATTTTTTATTATATATATATATATATATATATATATATATATATATATATATATATATATATATATATATATATATTTTTTTTTTTTTTTTTGGACATTTAGAAGAAGTTGTAGTAAAGTTTTTGGTGAATCATGATTTGTTGGTGAATAATACCCACACACGCAGGGCAAACACGAATGGAAACCAGTAATGACACAGAGTGGACAAAAGTGATGTCAGGATTTGTATTTTATTGTTTTTTTAAATAAATAAATAAAAAAACGCTGACCGGTGTTGCCAACAGCTTTCAACTGAAAGTATCTCACTTAATGTTGCTAATGACCTGAAGGTGAGTTCACTGATAACTATATTTATATTTATATACTGTAGATGAGTGAACTCACCTTTATAACATCATGGGAGAGTCTCAGGATGTTGATAAGATTTGTCCAAAAAATTTATTTTGTTGCTAGGCTTTTGAAAAAAAAAAGTCTCTAAAGGGATCAGGAGGTCACTAAATCACTAAACTGGCAACAGTGGCACACTGACTACAACATAAGTGATTAACATTTCATTAGTCCTCTTGTTTTTGCATGTGTTCATAATTCCTTTGTATGACAGCTTAGCAAAAATATGACTGCATCACAAATAAAACAACTGACTCTAAGCAACTATGCAATATGCTTACTAAATCACTTTTTTTTTAAATTAAGAGTGAAGATGTCCAATTTCCTAGGCTGGACGTCACTTTTGGCCACTACGATATGGCAGTTTATTAACTTTCCAACTGACCAACAAACCATGCTGCAAAAACAAGCCACTCTCATGAGGATTGTGGGCTTCGCTGGAGTTGTTGGAGCCCTGGATGGAGCTCATGTTCACTGCTCCAACTGTAAACCAGGAGACACACCAATACAAAACGAAGCATCAGAAATAACTTGTGAGAATTTTGCACAATACAAAGCTTTTAAAATAAATTAATAAAAAGTTAAACAAAGCAAGAAAAATGGTGAGAAGTAGGCATGTCAACGATGAATCGATGATCGATTAATTGTCGATAAGAGATGCAGTTGATTAAAGCTGTCGACGGTCGGTTAACTGATTTAATGTTGGGCTGCGTGCGGCTTGTGTGCACTCAACACGTGCGAGCGGCTGTCAGTGACGGTATATAAACGCACCATCATTCATTCACAATGTACAAATTAAGGTTTTAATGTGATTTAAACTTTAAAAGTACATTAAAATAGAAACATCACAAAAGTTCTTCAACATGGAAAGCAATAGAAATGTAGTAACTAAGTCACTTCATCAGATAACTGTTTCATATCGTGCGCTTTGCAGGGCTGCGGGACACTGGACAGGTAGTCTATTCATTCCTACAACTTATTAATTTGTGGCCACTGTCCATGTTTCATTAATTTTGTTCCCTAAATAACCCATGATTTAACTGAAATAAGGGAACAAATTAATAAATCGAACAAATTCCTAATTCATGAAATCTTTAATTTCCCTTCCCATGTTTACCACACACAGTAAGAGATGCGAAAACAGTGATTAAAAGTGAAAGATAATAAAATAAATCTGCGAAATTAGAGGGTTAGACTGTGAAGATTTAGAAAAAGAAACAATGCCTAAATGTTATTGAATTTGTGGAAATTCGTGACCAACCGGCAAACCAGAACAAAGCCACATAAATGAAGTCTATAGGCTCGAACAGCATCCAGAGGCATGGTCACGACATTTTCCTATTATTCCTCTAATAAACAAAGCTTTTATACCACACTTGTCATAATCGGAGCTTATAATTTGTAAATAAATAATTACTGGATTCACAACAGCAATTAACAGGCGCTGTGACACTGACGATACGTTTTCCCGGAGCATTCAATAGATTAATTAACATCCTACATCACACAGACGTCACGCAGGTCCAACTGCACGTCACTTGCAAAAGACAACAGGAAAAATGTCGTGTTGTGCAGTGGGAAGCCAGAATCGGAAATCAGTAAACAGTGGACTTAAGTTTTACCGCATACCATCAACTCACACACCTTTTAATGCCAACCGCAGATGTCTTTGGTTACAAGCACTCAGAAGAGCCGATTGGAACGAGGACCAAATAAAAAATGCCAGACTCTGCAGGTCACACTTCATTTCAGGAAAGGTAAGGTAACGTTACGATAAATCAGACACATCACTTGCTTTGGCTAACAACAAACTAATAATGGCACACACACAGTAATAAATAACGAGTTGTACGCTTATCTAACAATAGAACACAGAATAATGCAATGATGTAAAGTTTGAGTCGAACTAGCTTACTAGCTAACTCACCTTCAAATTTGTTACGTTGTCTTGCTAGGAGTCAGCTTGACGGCTAGGTAGTCTTGTAAGTTTGGGTAGTAACTTTATACGTAACTAATACGTTATAGCAAACTCAGGTTGAAGTTCGCTGTTAAACTCCATGGTACTGTCAATCACCAGAATACACTCTTTTGTACAGGAGAGGTGTCCATGGACTTCGATAGGCCCGACTTCGTCCCCTCTGTATTTTCCTACTCAACCCATCGTGAAATGAACAAAGCCGATGCACAACTTGAGAGGTAAATATGGTCACTTTAGTTGCTAACTGGGATCACATTGCATGCATAAAAATTCAGAGAATATATATAATCTGTTAGACCACATTGAGACGATCTACCAAGCAACTAAACTGTTATGGGCTGACTGTTTTCTCTCATCACATTTTTGAGCGGTTGCTTCACAAACTTAAAGACAGTGTAGAGGTTGTGCGTGGCTCTATAAACCTGGAGGATCATCTATTAGTTGTCCTAATGAAACTAAGATTAGGGCTCAGCAACAAGGATACTGCTTTCAGATTTAATGTCCCAGAATGTGACATCTCTAACATTTTGAGAAGTTGGCTCCCTGTTATGTCTGTGACTTTAAAGCCTCTCATCAAGTGGCCAAGCAAGCAAACAATATTACAGAATATGCCAAAATGTTTTAAAGCTAAATATAAACATTGCAGGTGCATTATTGACTGTACAGAAATTTTGACCAACAGACCCACAAATTTAACCTCCAGAGCTCAGACGTACTCAACTTATAAAAGCCACAACACTGTTAAATATTTGGTTGGCATGTCACCTGCAGGAGCCATTACCTTTCTCTCTGCAGGTTGGGCGTGTTTCAGATAAACAAATAACAGCTGAGTCTGGATTTTATGACCTTCTAGAGCACAATGATGAGATACTAGCAGATCATGGTTTTACCATCAGAGATGAGCTTGCTGTTCGTGGTGCCACCCTTAAGATCCCTTACTTTACCAAAGAAAGAAAGCAGCTCTCTGCTCAAGAAGTGGACGTATCAAGGCGTTTGTCTAACGTGAGAATACACGTTGAAAGTGTAATAGGTAGATGGAAAAAATTTCAAAATCCTGGCAACTGTTATTCAAGTTCAGCTCCACATACTACTGCGACTTTGTGGTTTGGACAAAGCAAGATGTTATTATCAACCGCATCACCAGAGAGGGTTTTCTGTTACCATGATGCGCATGCATCCCGAATGTTTACAAACATTAAATAGGCGTATAGCCTCTTTCCCACAGTAATACCAGTAAATGCATATGGCTACACAGAGGTCTGTGCGACGGACATGGGCAATTCAATTCATGGGCAATACACCTGGTATTGTTAGACCACACTTGTGAGTTATTGACCACAGCAAACATATATCTCTGTCTAAAACATTATCTTTTAAAATCACGTTTTTCTGAAAAGTGGTACTTTTGCCCCTGCTCTCGCCTAAATTCCAGCCTTCTGCCTCTGTATTCTGCTGCCTCATAGGATATCACATAATTGGCGACGAGGAATTAAGGAGTCGCGTGTCGGAGGAAATAGTTTCACGTGAGTGCTGGATGGTCATATGAACACCGGTGTTGTGCCGAAATCTGTGACCTAGCGAAAACTGTGACCAGGGTCACTGTTCAGCAAATGTTAGCACACGTTAGATTAGAAACTGAACTGGAATGATCAGCTTCAGAAGAACTGAGTGATGCTGTAAAAGATGTTTCATGTCTTAATACTAGAGAAAACATCCTTTGGACAAACTAGATATTGTCACGAGCATCTAAATGCTTATATACATAATAAATTAAATATTAATGCTGCTGCTGTCTGCTAATATGTTCTTTATGAGATTTTTGGCGCTTATTTCGTATAATAATGTAATGTGTGTATGTATATATATATATATATATATATATATATATATTTTTAGGTTATCATTCTACATGTTTGTTTCTATTGCACATCTAACACTGCTGAATACAATTATCCACTGTAAAAAAAAAAAAAAAAAAATTCTCATGCCAAGAGTTGAAGAATGTTTAACTTTGGATAAAACACTGCGCCCATCACTGTCACTTTGTAGTCAGCTAACCAATCAGAGTGCAGGAGGGGCGGGGCAAATTCCACACCGATCAACTGCCACAACTGTCATTGTGTTACAACGACGTGTCAACAAGGACAACAATGGGAAAAATGGAGGAGAAATTAATATTGCTGGTTTCTGAGCATCCATGTCTCTACCGGATGACTTCCCCAGACTACCACAATGTAAATTTGAGAAATAATGCCTTGAGGTACATTTCCTTTGCCGTGGGTCTACCAGGTAAGCAGCATTACCTAGACAACTAGTTAGGAAATAAGGAAAAAGCTATGCAGCGTAGCTTCCAAAATGTATATACTTCAATGTTAAAGTGATGCTATATCTGTTTTGCTGCTATATCTGTTTAATAAATTGCAATTATTTATGTTTTTTTTTTCTGTCAAATGAATTATTAGGCTATTATTAATAGTAGTAATAGCAGCAGTGTATGTTGTCAATAAATTGCAATTCATTTTATTATTATTATTTTTTTTTTTTCATCACACCCAAGAGATGAGAATGCACAATCCCTGTCACTGACCCAAACCCAGGCCAACAGCACACAGCCTAGATCTCCTGACTCCCCTGATGTGAAAATCCTCATCACCCACAAATACATGGTAAAGGTGCATCCTCTGGCAGGTCAAGGGTCCCCTGGTGGAGGGCCTTACCAAAGTCAGAGGCACCATCACTGCTTTTCCCATATGTCCCCACATCCACCATCTGGAAAAGGTACCTGGCATCAACTACTGCTAGGAGGACGATGGAGAAGCTCCCTTTGTTATTGTAATACATGTACCCTGTTGATAGATACCTGAAATAAAACAAAAAAGTTGCAATGGGTCATACACTTTATTTGTGTGTATATATAGCAGCTAGGCATTTTCAGCTGACTAAAAACGCTTTGATGGACACAGGGCCTTAACACACCTCTGATAAGGGCAAGACATTTAGTGTTATTCCCCCTAGCACAAAAAGTTTGATGAAATATTTTACACACTGTGGTATAGCTATACAATGTTAAGTATGTATAATTTTGTATCAAATATTGTTATGCAATAAAACTACAGCAAACTCACAAATAGATTATTGAAGTGAGGATACTTTCTCTTGAGCAGATCAACAGCTCATGAAGTGATGCAAGCAGCATGTGATTGGCTGATAAATAACACGGGTTGGACGCACCGCATTGTATTATTCCAGTTTTTTTTTAGTTTAACATAATTTAACACAAAACAACACACAAAAAATGTATAAAAAAATTAACACATCCTTTTTTAAGAGTGCATGACTTATTGGTCAAACCATATTTTTATTTTACATTTATGTTTGCACATTACTAAGAATTTGTATTAAGAAAAATCATATTATACTGAGATTCTCTCATGAGGTTTTACTGCCTTCTAAGAGCATACCTTTTTTTAATTGAATCTGCACAAGCAATCGGGAAAAAACCTATAAGCCTCAAAACAGGCATATAAATGTAATTTGATTCTGCTCTTTTTTTGATGCCACATAATACCTTCACGTATTAACATTTATTTTTTTATTAAGTGCAGATTCTGATATGAATAACAAAAAGCTCATTTAAAAACAAGCTTATGCTCTTATTGGGTTTTTCTTTTTTTTTTTTTTTTTGGAAATGATTAAGCCAATTAATGGTAGGTTCATGTCAAACAAATGTCATTCCGGACTCTAGGACCTTGGTTTCCAAATGAAATACAAAACTTGCTTTCATCTGAAAAGAGGACTTTTGACCACTGGGCAACAGTCCAGTTCTTCTTCTCCTTAGCCCAGGTAAGATGCCTCTGATGTTGTCTGTGGTTCAGGAGTGGCTTAACAAGAGGAATATGACAACTGCAGCCAAATTCCTTGACACGTCTGTATGCCTTGACCCCAGCCTCAGTCCATTCCTTGTGAAGTTCACTCAAATTCTTGAATCGATTTTGCTTGACAATCCTCATAAGGCTGCGGTTCTCTCGGTTGGTTGTGCATCTTTTTCTTCCACACTTTTTCCTTCCACTCAACTTTCTGTTAACATGCTTGGATCCAGCACTCTGTGAACAGCCAGCTTATTTGGCAATGAATGTTTGTGTCTTACCCTCCTTGTGAAGGGTGTCAATGATTGTCTTCTGGATAACTGTCAGATCAGCAGTCTTCCCCATGATTGTGTATCCTAGTGAACCAAACTGAGAGACCATTTTGAAGGCTCAGGAAACCTTTGGAGGTGTTTTGAGTTGATTAGCTGATTGGCATGTCACCGTATTCTAATTTGTTGAGATAGTGAATGGGTGGGTTTTTGTTAATTTGAGCCAAAATTTTCACAATTAAAAGAACCAAAGATTTAAACTTACTTCAGTCTGTGTGTACTGAATTTATGTAATACATGAGTTTTACAATTTGAGTTGAATTACTGAAATAAATTAACTTTTCCACAACATTATAATTTACTGAGATGCACCTGTATATTGTATCGGTCAAAATTATAGATTTTTCTTTTATGCCAAAAATCATTAGGGTGTTAAATAAAGATCATGTTCCATGAAGATATTTTGTGAATTTCCTACCGTAAATATATAAAAACTAGATTTTTGATTTGTAATATGCATTGCTAAGAATTTATTTGGACAACTTCAAAGGTGATTTTCTCAGTATTTATCAGTATTTATCAGATTTTTTTGCATCTTCAGATTCTAGATTTTCGAATAGTTGTATCTCTGCCAAATATTTTCTGATCCTAATAAACCATACATCAATGGAAAGCTTATTTATTCATCTAAATTTTGAGATTGTTTAACATGCACAAGGGGCTGTACACATACTTCAGACTCCCCTGTGGAGTGGTATAAAGTCCAGCCATTTTCCAACGCATCATAGAGGGAATTCTCCAAAATATGAAGCACGTTGCAGTGTACCTGGATGACATATTAGACACCGGGACAAATGAGGACGAGCATCTGAGAAATCTGGAGGAGGTTCTGAGGATTAAGACTGAAAAGGAGCAAATGTGAGTTTCTAGGAGAGGAAGTGATATTCCTGGGCCACCGAATCAGTGCTGCAGGAGGGCAGCCGGTCACAGAAAAGCTGCAAGCAACTCAAGAAGCCCCCACTCTGCAGTCGGTGAGTGAACTGAAGGCTTATCTAGGCTTGCTGAACTATTACCATAAGTTTTTGCCCAGTCTTTCCACAGTGCTGGCGCCCTTGCACATGTTGTTGAAGAAGGAAAAAAAGTGGATGTGAGGGAATGAGCAGGAAGAAGCCTTTGCTTTCTGTCCCTCCATTGAAAATGTATGTACGGTATACTGTCCACGTCCAGAAAGGTAATAAAAACATCTTCAAAGTAGTCCATGTGACATCAGAGGGTCAGTTAGAATTTGTTGAAGCATCGAAAATACATTTTGGTCCAAAAATTACAAAAATTACGACTTTATTCAGCATTGTCTTCTCTGTCCTACATCAGCGGCGTCACTGCAGTGTTGTGAACGTGCTCACAACAGACCCGGAAGAGATGACAATGCTGAATAAAGTCGTAATTTTTGTAATTTTTGGACCAAAATGTACAAATTCTAACAGACCCTCTGACCCTTAATGTGGTACCATCACACGCACATTGATCAGGTGAGGACCAGATATGTGGTAATGCCTGCTGGAACAGCTGTGGGGTTGGAGACATCCCTGCAAGATGTGGAGGAGATGCCATTGCCTGAACCAGTTAGTCCTGCACACTCAGAGGACAGTGTTGTACAGCAGACAACTGGAATTACACCGGAGGCCACCATATCATAGTCTTTAAAGGCAGAGGAGCAGCCTGAACTCATAAGGTCCACGGGAACAAGGAAGTTGCCCAGTTACTTAAAAGACTTTGCTTAGAGTAGTGCTGAGTTCCCCAGCCACAGGGCAAGAACGCGTCCTGGAACTCAGTGGGATGGAGGCAGTCTACCTGAATTCCCTGGCTTAGGATATGTGATAAAATGGAAATTTAATGCTGTTGATATATATGTGACCAAACTGTTGAATGACTAGTGTTGTCAGGGGTAAGGGAATGTAGTGAAGTCTTAAGCATTATGTCATTTGGGAGTGTGACCACTAGTGGGCATTCTCAGATAAAAGGTGGTTTACCACATTTAGAGTTCAGAAGAGTTGTTGTCCTAGCCAAAACCAGCTGTGGTTGCAGTGTTTGGCTTCTGTAAAAAATAAAGAAACATAAATTGCATCCTTCTGCCTCCGTATTCTGCTGCCTCGTAGGATATCACAAAGTCTTTGTCGTATGTTATACTTGGCCCATGTTGTTGTGGATTTTGGTTCTTTTGCTATTTTAGACTATAAGGACCTTTGAAATAACTGAATTTAGTGAAGTGATATGTATGATATGTAAGTAATGCTGTGAAGACCTGCCTGGAACTACTTTAACCACGCATTTTCCTGAAAATAACTGCACACCTTAGAATGTTAACCAAATCAAAATGAAGCCCAGCCCAGTAGTATAACAATCTTTTCATTTTTAGCTGATGCTCTACCCCAACCAACTGATTTAACACATTATATGGTACACAGTTTATGAGTAAAAGAGTTCCCTGGACTCTTGTGTTGTTAGTGTCATGCAGTACTGATGGAGTCATGAGAACACATGAAAGTTTTCCAATTCTTTTCATAGTGTCTGATACACTGGAGGGGAAGTTCTTGGGAATTTCCATTCAGTGTCATCAGAAACAAGGTTTATCACAGATAGACTTCTATACTCTTCTTATTTCTGGAATATCCCTGGTCAGCTTTTGTTGGTCATAGCTCAGATATACAAGATGTCATTCCAGTCTGAGTCATGTAGTACCACAAAAAAGAAAAGCATCTTATATTTTTATGTGGCTGCACATTCTGGAAACAATCCAAGCCTCTTGTATCTGCTGTCACATGTTTTTCATGTTGCTGATTTTGAAAGTAAAACTAGGAGTGATAGGAGGAACTCAAATCAGCCACGGAGAATAACCAGACTTACTGAGAGGCCAGGAATGTCCCCTAACTCACTCTCGACCAATCAGCATCGAGAGTCTGGACCTGAAGGTGTGTCTAAGAAACATGGGTAGAATACCAAGAAGCTACAACATGAACACAACTCAGATTGAAATTGTACTGGAGTGAACTAAAACAAACAGGTAAGGGACATTCTTTCATTCAGATCATTATAGAACAACTGCAGTTGATAATGTGTGACCAGGGGGCTGTTTCATAAAACAAGTTTAACAAATAACCCAGGCTTATTTCAGTTAGTCTGACATATTTTCACTTGATTTGGCTTCATAAAACAAATTACTATAGCTCAAGTTCAGTCACTGTGGCAACTTATGCTGGGAATCTAACAGACTAACTGTCAGGCTAAGATGAGCTCCTCTAACACTGACCAACAGGAACACATCAATATTACCTCTGACTCTCTCACATACAATTATTTGACGTTATCAGACCAAAATGTAACCTGGCCTACACTCCACCCCACAATGTCAGCTGCAGCAGTTTCTAGCCACGCACCCTTTCTCTCTGGTTTTATGTCTGCTGTATTTTATGGTTATTAGTAGAACATTAAAACATTACAATATAAAATCGCTCTTTAAAGCATTAAAAACACTAAATTAAAAGTTAAAATCACTAAAATAAAAATAAATAATATAAAACTATATTTTATATGATGAGAGGAATACACATTAACTAATTTGAGCTAGTAATTAGGGATGTATTAGCTAGCGTACAGTTGATTCACAGTTACTGCTATTATAAAAATACACTTATATGTAGGATCAAAATTCTACATGCGTCACATTTAATGTCCAACAACAAATATTTTAGCCGAATGCCTATTTTATTCAGAATTATCATGCTTTTGTTCCACTGCACTCCATCTGTTTAGCACGCAGCAGCGCTCGTTCACTCACGTAAGCCTCGTCCACTCCTGACAGCAAAACTGATATATCTGCATGACTTTCTAACATTTAGAAAGTCTAGAGATGAAGAATATACCTGTGACGTGTCAGTTATGCACTGAGGAAAACACAATTTCTCAAGTGCATTAAACAGTACAAATATGTGCTGTTGTATTTTACTTCTCTAGTAGAAAGCAGCATCAGCTAAACCCAGTCTGGTTATAGATTGTAGCTGGGCACAAACAAATCTGACAGCATTTCTATGTCTTACTCAGCCTGTTTGTGTAGTTTGTTATGAAAGTGTGTTGTTAAAGCAATATTTTA
Source organism: allo-octoploid hybrid of Carassius auratus x Cyprinus carpio (assembly GCA_024542945.1). Lineage (NCBI taxonomy): Eukaryota > Metazoa > Chordata > Actinopteri > Cypriniformes > allo-octoploid hybrid of Carassius auratus x Cyprinus carpio. The sequence goes on along the minus strand of CM044998.1, from coordinate 40,155,065 downwards.
CACAAAGTTCCCCGAACAGAAAGAGGAACTGCTCATGTAGGGAGTTACTGTACTGTGTAATGCAGGATTATTGGAGTATTTCTCAATGCAGTTGAATAAAGGAAGTGAAATGTGTTTGGGTCTCCAGTTGTCATGGACAAACCAGTGTGCTTGATTGACACGGCGTCCGATGGGAAGCTGTGTGTCCAGCAGTCAGCGCTGCAGGTTCTGGAGCAGATCCAGCAGCCCGTGGTGGTGGTGGCCGTGGTGGGTCTCTACCGCACCGGGAAGTCCTACCTGATGAATCGACTGGCAGGGAAGCAAACAGGTCAGCAGCACTGATGTCATCCAAACGCTCGTGTCCTTCAGATGAATGCATGCAAGTCATTGTGGGGTTTCTGGTGTGTCGTTATCAGGGTTTGCACTGGGCAGCACAATCGAGTCCAAGACGAAGGGCATCTGGATGTGGTGCGTGCCTCACCCCACTAAACCAGGAACCACTCTGGTGCTGCTGGACACCGAGGGACTCGGAGATGTGGACAAGGTGACAAACTAAAGTAGTTCTGTGATATATTATCTATACGTCTTTCTGTCTGATGGTTGGTCAGTTGTCCAGGCCTAGGGGCCTGTTTGAATGGACAAAGTTCTGTATGCTTGTTTACTTTTTGTAGTGACTGACCCAAACCAAACAAATATCACAATGTACAGTGTACACCAATCTCACAATCACAGATCATTCAATATCAGGAGCTGTGTGTCTGTTATGGGCTGTGGTCTCATGTCGTCATGTCCTGTCTGTCTCAGGGGGACTCAGTGCATGACACCAGGATCTTCTCTTTGGCTGTGCTTCTGAGCAGCACTCTAGTCCTGAACAGTCGAGGAACTATTGACAACAGGGCTATAGAGGAACTGCAGTATCCTTCTGATCACAATTTATATTTCATTTTCAGTTTGAAGTTTGTTTGATATGAGAGCTTGCAGAGTATTTAGGTAAATATGTTAGTAATATGTAAATTAGAAAGACTTTATGTAAAACAGCCTCCAAATTATAGTTGTCTTTTGTCCATTTCGGAAATAAGCCATTAGCTAGAATTGCTCTGGTACAGCTCTTCTCAGTTTACATTATTGCAGTGAATGTTCAACAGTCCTTTGACTCACACTGAACAGATACGTCACTGAGCTAACTGAGTACATCAAGATCAAGTCACCTGATGAAGTTGTAGATGACGGAGAGTTTGTCAAGTTCTTCCCCAGTTTCATCTGGGCTGTAAGGGACTTCACTCTGCAGCTAAACATCGAAGGGAAAGACGCGACAGAGGATGAATACCTAGAGTTTGCTCTGAAGCTAAAACTAGGTAATATTTAAAGCATGAAAGTTTTATTACCAGCCTTGTAAAACTGTGCAGCTGGATTATCAACATGTGCTTTGCCATTCTGTTAGCAAACAAAACTTTTCTAGCCACTTCCAGTCAATGATTTCAGCTTTCTGTGTTTATCTACAGTGATACCCAAGTTCATTTATCATTAACAAGCTAGCAGTTTCTCTGATGTTAATGTTTTTATTATCTGCCCTTACCAAAAAGACGTATACTTCAAGTTTATGTTAAGTATACTTAAGTAAAGTTCAAATATATACTAAGTATACTTTATGTAGTAAGTTTACAAATATCAGTGTACTAGTAGTATACTTGTGAGTGTACTATTTTAATACTCCTTGGGACTAAATTGGCCCATTTTCTAGTATATAAAAGTATAAGTTTAAGTATAATTTAAGACAGTTGTAAACTCTGAGTACACAACTAGATTACCTCTATGTTTTAAGTTTGTACTGCAACTATACTAAAATGTCAGGGAAATACAGGATTCAATTGCAGGTAACAAAAAGTTTATTACGCCCTCACTGGGCAAACCAAAACGAAGGAAAAAAAGAAACCTCTCAGCAGGGACCGATCCTAGCGCCTCCCGTGACGCAGCATCAAAGTCTCACCAACCAGAGCGTCATTGGGGACGCAACGTCAAAGTCACACCAATCTGAGCGTCTTTGGGGACGCAGCATCGAAGGCCCACCGAACGAGAATGCTTAGAGTGCAGAGAAGAGCTGGAGTCCAGTATCAGGGTCCCAACAGAAATGAGATGCCAGGGCTGAAAGCAAAAACCAGTAAAGTCTAGTAGAAAGAGAGGGAACAGTTCTAGACAGAAACAAAAAATCAAAACACTTGGAGCCTAAGATAACATAACACGGCAGGGCTAGGCAAACAAGACAGGACAGTCACTAGCGAAGCATTACACAACATACAACGGTCTGACAAAAGACGGAGCACGAGAGGAACTCAAATAGGGGAGAGCTAATGAGGAAAGAGTGGCTACAGGTGTGACAGAACACAGAGAATTAAAGATAACGAGTGGGAGGGGGAAGACACCACACTGACAGCAGAACACATGAGCTGCCAAAACAAAACCCCATGTGCTCAGAGACAAGGCACAAAGACACAATGACAAATACACCGCAACTAAGACCTAAGTCATGACACTAAAAGTGAACTCATAGGTATACTGATAGTTTACTAAATAAATACTTGCATTTTTAGTACACATTAGTGCAAGTATAGTCTCAGTAAACTACGAGTTTAGGAGTTTTATACTGCAAGTATACTCATAAGTTTTCTTTAAGTGAACTTTACATCATAATTTAAGTATACTATGTCCCTATTCATTAATGTGTATATATATTTTGTTATATGATTATCCGAACATATAAAACATCAAAAGAAAGAACATGCACCTGCTTGCAAACAAAAACGTTTTATTCTAGCTTCATGCATTATTTTTTATAAACACTTGAATGCGGGTAAGTTTCATAAATAAATAAATAAACAAACAGCATTTTAAACAAAAAGACTATGAATTGGATTCAGAATGATAATCAAAACGTAGATGGAGTCAATCAAAACCCCAAACCTTGACAGTCATTATTACCTCTTCATTGGTCGACATTATATTCCACAACGTTACAATTTTGATGCTGTTTTATGTGTAATGATCATGTTAGATTATGTGTGGAAGCATCTGTTGTTTCGGTTTCTTCTTCACTGTTTCCCTGTTTTGGAAATTCTGTACAGAAGATTTGTAATAGCGCCCCCTACTATATAACAATATAAACATTTTCGGAGCACAAGTAGAGCTCAAATAAATCTAGACTTTTTCTAAGGATACGTCAAGTATACTTAAATGTCATTTTAAGTATATTTCTGAGAAGTGCATAAAAAGTAGACTGAAAGTATACTTTCCTATTTTTAGTTTAAAGAGGTAGACTAATAGCACACTTGAATTAACTTCAAACTGTGTATTTTGACTGAATGCTGTCCTTTTGTTTTTGTTTTTTTGAAGGTAACTCGATTCAAGTGAACAATTACAACCTTCCAAGAGAGTGCATTCGCAAATACTTCCCATCTCGGAAATGTTTCACCTTCCCATTCCCAACCAATCCAGACAATGTCTCTTATCTGGAGACACTAGACCCAGCTGAGATTTCGAAACGATTCTTGGAGGTCACGAATCGTTTCTGCCAGTTTATCTTTGACCAGAGCCAAGTGAAAAATCTGAAAGATGGACACACGGTCACTGGCAGAGGTAAAGCATTGGTTCATTTAGACAGTGGCTAATCCAAGAGATCAAATTTATTTCTATAGCCCTCCCCATAATACACATACTGTAGTTGTTTTAAAGCAGCTTTCTAGAAAGTAATACTGGTATGTCTGCAATGTCTTAATGCTTTAACTTTGAGCAGTTTGAGAGCTGGGGGATATGATTTATGTTGAGATTTGGCCATACTGTATTTATTACTTTGTCTAGCATATAAATCAGTGCCAGGACTAAATGAAAGTGCTGACATCAGAGAAAAATGGATAGAAGCTTTAATGGTATGGCACTAAAATGCAGTGTTGTTTTGTGTTGAGAGATATTAATGCAAGAAGCTGTGTGAGTTATATGTGGATTTAAGTAATGTCTTGATATAGAAAGAAAACTAATTTCAGCCATTACTGTGATGGGAAGTTACTCATGTCATGGTGTAAGATTTTGGTCACATCGCCCAACTCTAAATGGAAATTCACTTCAAAAGATGTGTTGGTGGTTAAACATACCGCATGGCTGGCTAATGCATTCAATATTGATAACAAGCACAGTTCAGGTACTACAAGCTTTTCAACAAATACTATATTGGTCACCATTCAATTTTAGTAGTTTCTGTAGCCACAACACTAGCAAGGCAGTCTCTTAAAGGTCACCCAGTAATGACAATTCTGTCATCATTTACACACCCTCATTTCATTCCAAACCTGTCATTCTTTCGTGAAACATAATTTATTCTGAGAGCTGTCTGTAGTTTTTTGGACATGCAAGTGGAAGTCAATAGAAACCAAAATGGTTTAACCTAAAATAGTCATCAAATATTTGTTTTCGAGTGAATTATGCTTTTAATGTTTTGGACACCATCCATTTATTTGTTACTTTACTTGTGTTTGACTCCTCTGCTTTACTACAGTTCTGGGTCATCTTGTAAAAGCATACGTAGACACCATCGCCAGTGGAGCTGTGCCTTGTCTGGAGAATGCTGTGATCGCAATGGCACTGATTGAGAATGAGGCTGCTTTTCAGGAGGGGCTTGAGGTGTACCAGAGTGGAATGGAGAAGATGAAGAACTCCTTCCCTTTGGAACTGAATGAAATCACCTCGGAACACCAATGCTTCAGTCTCATGGCAACACAGACCTTCATGAAAAGCTCCTTCAGGGACAGTGATGGGAAGTTCTTGACATCTTTAGAGGTAGGTGGGAGTGGACATGTCAGATTACAACAATAGATGGCTTTAAGTCACTTTATGGAAAACGACTTGAAACTCACAGCTAAGAGTCCAATAACAACATGGGAAACACAGTTAATTCAAAGACAGATTATTTAATAACATTCCAATAAACTTTAACAAATGCACACAATGGTTTTAAATGTCATGTGAGAAGTTAAAGAATGAGTAACAACGAGAGCTGCCCAATAAAGTTTCAAATCATGTCGAAGCAAATTTATCAGGGAACAAAGTGGCTCAGAAAGACATTTACTTTAGCAAGAAAAATGACTTACATCTTTCAGAAAACAAGGACATACTGTATCTTAATTCATATCATAATAACTGTTTGTTAGTTTTTGCTTAAAACAAGAAAAAATATCTGCCAGTGGGGTAAAAAAATAACATTGTTTTCCCTTTCAATTAAGATTTTTGTTTTTTTTTGTCCCATTGGCAGATATTTTTTCTTGTTTTAAGCAAAAACTAACAAACTTTTAATGCTTTTTTTTTAGAAAACAAGAAGACTTAATATCTTGAGTCATTTTGCTTGTTCCAAAATGACTTTGCTTGTTTCCCTTGTTCCCAATGGTTGGGATTGGATACAATGAATGATATTGCTTTGTAAGTTGCTTTGAAAAAAGCATCTGGTAAAAACTAGATAGACTAAAGTGTACAGAAAACTTGAACAATGAGCATTAAGAATCCTTCTTGTGTTGTTGTGCTGTTTTAGGAAGCCATCAATCAACAGTTTGACAGGTATCTCCAGGACAATGAGAAGGCCTCCGAGGCTAAATGTGAAAGTCTTCTATCAGTTCTCTCTGAACCAATGACGGAGAGGATCAATCAAGGGTTTTATGCCACAGCTGGTGGGTACGATCTCTTCTGCCAGGACCTGGAGGACATTGTGAATCAGTACAATACACTGGCCTGTCAAGAAGTCAAGGTGATAAATGTTACATTATTAACATAGAACAATTCTGTTATTAATACCATAGTGTTGATGACATATAGGTAGATATGAGCAATATCACACTCGTAGCCACTAAATATGGCTGTGTATATCCTGTATATATATTAAAGCAATAACACTAAGCATCTTCAGATATTAATATTTTTTACCATCAAGCTTACTCTTTCTGTGTTTCTTCATAGATTGCTGAAGTGCTGGAGAAATTTCTACAGCAAAAGGTTGCAGTCACCACAGCCATTCTGCAGGCTGATGATAAACTAACTGAAAATGAAAGAAGGATTTGCGGTAAGAGCTTGGTGTTTTCAACAAAGTAGACACAGTAAGCCCTGCACATGAGAATATGAATAGAATCAACCCAGTGGTACAGTTAGGGTAAATGAAAGGGTGGTGTAAGGGAATTTAGAGTAAGGGGATGGATGCAATCTCATTCCACATCTTCAACCGTTTTGAACGCTTATCTTTTCAGTGTGTCAAACAAGAGGGATGATGTTGTTAGATTTGTCTCCTTCACTGAACTTACAACATGTCTGTTTCTTGAACTACTTGTTTTTTGGCTGACCAGAGGAGAGAGAGCGGGCAGTCCTTCTGGAACAGGAGATCAAGGCCCAGGAAGAGAGGCAGCGTCAGCTGGAGGAGAAGATGGAGATTGAAGAACAGAATAATGAGGAGAGGGTGAGACAGGTCATACAGAAGATGGAAGAGGAGATGTCTTTCCAACAGCAGGAGACACAGCGTGCCATGGACAGTAAACTGAGGGAACAGGCTGCTCTGATGGAGAAGGGCTTTCAAGAGAAGGCTAACAAAATGTCCAGCGAGATCGAGCAGTTGAGGAGGAATAATAAAGAGGTAGAGGACAGGAAGTCCAGAGAGTTCGCACAGATGATAGCGGATCAGGAGCGAAGAAACGCACAGAACTTGGAAGTGCTGAGGCAACAGCACAGACAGCAGATGGAAGCGATTAACAGCAGGCCGAGACCTTCATCTCGAGGCTGTTCTATACAGTGAAATGGGCTTTTACACAATTCTGAATTCATAACTACTATAATCTCACTGAAAACAATTTCATGGTGTTTTTACAGGCAACACTTACATTTAACCCCCTTCGCAATCATTTTCATAAACATTTCCATAACTGACTAATTACACATTTTTTTCTAAGTTACTGTAGCTGATTACAGTTACATTTATCTTGTAACTAGTTACACGTAAAGCTGTTATGTGTAGCTAGTTACTCCCAAACACTGGCAATGTCTAAATGATTACATTAACTTAATGTTTAGCGTTGATAGTTTTTTTTTTTTTTATGTTAGATGTTTTAGATAAAAAATCTTGATGGGCTGAATGTTTCATTCATGAATGCTCACTGCAAAGGTCGTATGAAGCATTGTTGGTTGCAGCCAACTTGTTCCCCAGATCAGCCAAAGACAGCAGGTGTTTGTGTAGATCTTACCTGGATCCTCATGTCCTGTAAACATGGGATTTGTCAGGTTTGACCACTGGTGTTATTGTGAATGTAGCAGATCATTGTTAAGGTGGGAAAGGTGGGAATTAGCTTGAAATGAAAAGTTAATTAACTTTCAATTCATACTGTACATGATCAGGCACTTTATAACAATATACAAATGATTTTAACATGTTATAATGAATGCTTGCAAATGTAATGTAAACTTGTTGCTTAAACTGATTAAAATAAATTCTATATCTTCTAATGCACTTTTTACATTTGCAAATATTGTATAAATGTCAGTAAATTTAAGCTCTTTTAGACACCACTCATGTTGACATGATTTATTAACTCATAACCACAGTCTGTAAAGTTGACACATTTGCCATTTTTGTGGTGTGCATGCACATGTCTACTACTTAAACATATTTGCAAATAGTTTATTAATTCTTTGTTCAACTTTTTGCTGTACCACATTGTTGATGAACATTTACTATTAATCATTTAGTATCAAGTATTTTTTATAGTGCTCAATTTTTATGCTTTTTAGCTCTACTCTTTTTTTAACTTCAAATGTTAAATTATTTTGATAAATTAACAAGTATTTTCTTTCTCTCTTGGAATTTGTTCATGTTGATGAATTATGAAAGGAATAACCTCTGTTTAAGGATATTGTCTACTATGAGTATTGAGGCAATAAAATATGTTTTGCACCAAAATTACTTTTATGTGGTCTTGGTTGTTGTTGTTTTTATGTCTTTAGCAAGAATATACTGTAAATACTCTTAATACTCTTTGATCAACCTTTACTCAAATTTTGTTACAGTAGCTAAAAGTTCATCTCTCATAAAAGGTCCTTAAACTAACATTTATTTTAAGGGTTCATAATCATGTGGTAGTTAAGCATTAACAGCATTTCCTGCAGTTTCCTACTTAGCTCCTAAACTCTGGAATAACCTACCTAACATTGTTCAGGAGGCAGACACACTCAGTTTAAATCTAGATTAAAGACCTATCTCTTTAATCTGGTTTACACAGCGCTTTTAATCCCGTACCAGTGCCAGGCACTAACATCTATCTAGGCTCGGACAGGGTTTGCTTAAGAAGAGGGAGTCGGTTGAACAATTAACCGATTTATTGCCAGAAACAGCAGTGTAACAGACACAGCATTAACTGAGTATATAAACGATTCAATTAAACATAGAGCTTTTACAAATAAGAAATAAGAAATAAACAAAATCAAATAGAAACCCATTTAAATTGAGTTCTTTGTCCTTGAATATATGTGTCTGAGTCCAAAGAATAGTTCCTTAATCTAGTGTGTGCGTAGATTCCAAAAAGCGGTCAGTTCCTTAAATGAGTGTATGGTTTCCAAACAAAAGGGAAGTTCTGCTCCTCAAATGTGGGTGCATTGAGTGCACTAAGTATTCTTACCAGTTTGGATGAAACAAGGTTGATGCTCTTATCTGGTGTTTCGATGGACAAATCAAGCCAATCAGGCTCTCTCTGTGACGAATCTCGCGGCTGGCCACACCACTTTCATGATCGTCACACAGTCTCATTGGGTTGGGTTTGCCATCTCCAATTCTTCTGATTTAAATTAAAAAAAAAAAAAAACAATCTACACAAAGCGTAGAAGAAGTAAATGTTCTGTTCTTAACATGAGACCTCATTAACTTCTTTTCTATCATTCAAAGTACAGTTTGTGCAACCAGTTACTATAGATGCACTTAGATTACATAAGCAATTGTATTTTTTAATAAACGTGCTGTATTTATGTAAAATGGATTACATAAATGAAAATATTAAAATAAAGATGTTAACATTGTTTTTCTCTAAAACATGTCTCTCTTTAATGTTTCACATTAACATGAAATGAAATTGCATTATTCCCTTTTAACTTATTCAAAATAGCATGTACAACTCAAAATAGATACACTTGTTATGCATCTGCATTATAACCCCTTTACAATCATTATATTGCTTAAAACGAGTCACTCAGACCCATTGTGTTGCGCCAGCAGGTTGCCTCTAACATTAAAACATGGCATGCATGAAAGTAAAAGTGTGAACATTGTCGTAACGACATTGTTTTTTCTCATAACTATGATAATACGTACCAAAGTTGGTTTAAAACATTAAATTCTCAGAAACTCAAATTGGTTTTGTAAGGAAAATGTATTTTTAAACAAACAGACACCACTACTCTACACCACTACAGAGGGCTCCTGTTCCTGAGTCCAGCACTGAAAGCCTAGAGGCTCACAAATAACCGCCCTCCCACCCACTCCTCCTCTGCTGTCGTCTGGCAGCCCCTCTGCTCGCCCTCAGCCCACCATCTATATGGTTTGAGCTCCGCGGGACTGCCATCCTCCAGCATCACTGTGGCTAGAGTATCCCTTGACTCTGCCTTCAGCCTTTAAGCTCCGGACTCCACCTCGGCCCGTTGACTCGTCGGCTCCACCATGTCTCCTAGCTCCCTCCTCTCCACCATGGCCCGGCAATCCACTAGCTCCGCTGGGCTCCCTCGTTCCTCCGGCTCTGCCTTGGTCTGGCATCGACCATCCTGCAACTTGGGACTCCACTCCTCTGGCTTTGCCTCATCCCTTCATCTCTCCGGCTCCATCAGGCTCCTTCATCCCCTCGACTCCTCCTCAGTTCTCTGTCGCTCCGGCTACACCATGACCTCCCAGATCCATGCCTTCGCGTCGGTCACCTAGGACCTCTGGATCCTCCCCGTCGCCCAGGCTCATCGGCTCTCTGTCTCCGCCTCGGGCTCCTCCACTGCCTGCTCCGCTGCCGTTGGTCGGCCCCCTGGAGTTGGAGGTCGTTCCTCCTCCATGGCTCCTCCCTCCGTCGGCTCCACCATGGGTCAATATTATGGCTATGGCCTGGGTCCAGCTGGGCTCCTTCTGCTATTTCTATTCAGTTTGTGTTTGTCGGGTTAACTTGTTGGATGTCTTGTTTCTCATGTTCCTGATGTGTGTTTTCCCCTGTGATTCCAGTATTAAAGATAGTTAATATTTCTCCGCATCTCCATTGTTCCTCCCACAGCGAATCGTGACATAATTCAGCTTTTCCCTAAGCGCCACCTGCTGTCAGTGAGTGGATTTTCAGTGAGTGGAGTTCTGTCTTATGGAATTTCAAAGTCTCAAATGACCTGTTTACAAGTGGTTCAGAATGCAGCAGCACAAGTTCTGAAAAGATGTAAGAAATTTCCGCATGTCACACCTCTTCAGAAAGACATTAGAACTGAGTTCTATTACTTTAAAATCCTATTACTTTTCTATAAACCTTTACATAATCAAACACCAAGTTGTCACATTTACTCCATCCCTAAAAACCCTGATAAAGCCTAAGATCATAAGATATATTAAAAAACAGAAAAACTTACTCCAAATTCCAAGAACTTGTTTTAGATTAGTTTTAGCTTTTTCTGTGGCTGGTCTTACTTTATGGAACAGTCCTCCAAACAATATTAGGGTTGCTTCTATTTTATCTGCATTCAATCTGCATTCAATCCTAGTCTTAAAACATACTTCTTTTCATTGACTTTTAATACAATGGAATGTCTTGTTTGCTTTTCTTTTCTTTTCTTTACTTTTTTTTGTTATCCTGTGGTCTTTTATTTTTGTGTTGTACAACCTTGTTGCTGTTTTAATTTTTTTTCAGAAATAAACTGAACTGAATTTATTTGGTGAAGTGGATTTGCTATATTACTGTGCATTTTAAAAGCATTTTGAGATTTGAGAAGTGAGTCTGCGTCTCCTGCGCTGCATTAAAGCTTTCCTTCATTCCCTCATGAATAAATCTCTCAGTGAGTAAATTCTGCTGTGTCTATTATTACATAATGCAGTGAGATCCAGTCAGACAAAGAAGTGATTGAAAGCGGACTTTCAATTTTAAATATGAAAATATGGAACAATAAATGAGTAATAAATTAAAGTAAAATGAGAATCAAACAAGTTAAAAAAAAAACATAATACTGAAAAAGATGTTTACAATAAATAAAAACAAATGCTATAAATTGCAATGAGCAAAAACAAATGGTGACACCCAAGCATATCTCAAATCTGTTGTCTGCAGACGTCAGCAAACTTTGAAGGAAAGGCATCTGTAGTATGTGTACCTAACATATTCAATGAAGATAACACAACACACCCTTGGATAAGATACAGACACTATCTAACACCACAGATGTGGCACCAAGATATAGCACCTGAAACAGCTCACACAAACAAAGCATGTAATCACATCTTAAGCAGAAGTACTAGTCAAACCTAAGAAAGAAGATTAGATAAATGAAGGGCTATTGAGGACTGTGAGCAGGGTTGGATATATGGTTGAGCAAAGGTAAGACTTAGATGATTTTAAATAAGATGTGAATAAGAAAGCCAGTTCATTTTTGGATTATTAGACACTGGTGTGCAGTGTATCTTAGAGCCATGCCAGAGTGATCCTCGTCCTCAGAATCATCACTGAACACTTTTCCCCAACCAGCTGATTTAACACATTCTATGGTACACAGTTTATGAGTAGGGAGTTTCCTGGACTCTTGTATTGTTGGTGTCATGAGTTGGTGTAAAGTTTCCTAATTCTTTTCATAGTGTCTGATACACTGGAGGGGAAAGTTCTTGGGAACTTCCATTCAGTGTCATCAGAAACAAGGTTTATCACAGATAGACTTCTATACTCTTCTTATTTCTGGAATATCACTGGTCAGTTTTTGTTGTTCATAGCTCAGATATATAAGATGTCATTCTAATCTGTGTCATGTAGTACCACAAAAAAGAAAGCATCTTATATTTTTATGTGGCTGCACATTCTGGAAACAATCCAAGCTTCTTGTATCTGCTGTCACATGTTTTTCAGTTTGCAGTTGCTGATTTTGAAAGTAAAACCAAGATTTAAATTGCATGTTGTTGTTTGCTCAGTTAATAGGAGGAGCTCAAATCAGCCACAGAGAATAACCAGAGACATACTGAGAGACCGGGGGCCTCGTTTATCAACAGTGTGTAGAAAAGGTTCTATATTTTGTCCTTATATTTACACACATTACTACATTTAAGTACAAGTTAGTAAATCACACACTTTGTGTGAAACTGCGCTTACACACTCATTACGCACACATCTGTGTGTACACACTGTTGATAAATGAGGGCCCAGGAACGTCCTCTAACTCACTCTCGACCAATCAGCATCAAGAGTCTGGAGCTGAGGGTGTGTCTAAGAAACATGGGTAGAATATCAGGAAGCTACAACATGAACACAACTCAGACTAGACTTGAGTGAACTAAAACAGGTAAGGGACGTTCCTTCATTCAGATCATTCTAGCACTTGTGCTGCTCTTGTAACTGTAAACAATACAATGTCTAATGTTTTACAGTCAGCACCAGCACAGCAGCAGATTCTTCATGTTTGTTTTTGCTCCTGCAGTTGCTCATGTGTGACCGCGTGTCTTTGAGATTTCATGTTGGTTAATTAAATTTAGCACTTAATGAGTGTGTGTGTGTGTGTGTGTATGTTAGTGAACTCTGCAACCTGACAGTCCATGTTTTGTTAGAGCACAAAGGTCTTTGTTCATGTGACATGATTAACTTGTATTTTACTTCTCTAGTAGAAAGCAGCATCAGCTAAACCCAGTCTGGTTATAGATTGTAGCTGGGCACAAACAAATCTGACAGCATTTCTATGTTTTACTCAGCCTGTTTGTGTAGTTTGTTGTAAAAGTGTGTTGTTAAAGCAATATTTTACACAAAGATCCCCGAACAGAAAGAGGAAATGCTCATGTGGGGAGTTACTGTACTGTGTAATGCAGGATTATTGGAGTATTTCTCAATGCAGTTGAATAAAGGAAGTGAAATGTGTTTGGGTCTCCAGTGAGCATGGACAAACCAGTGTGCTTGATTGACACGGCGTCCGATGGGAAGCTGTGTGTCCAGCAGTCAGCGCTGCAGGTTCTGGAGCAGATCCAGCAGCCCGTGGTGGTGGTGGCCGTGGTGGGTCTCTACCGCACCGGGAAGTCCTACCTGATGAATCGACTGGCAGGGAAGCAAACAGGTCAGTAGTACTGATGTCATCAACACTCGTACCCTTCAGATGAATGCATGCAAGTCATTGTGGGGTTTCTGGTGTGTGGTTATCAGGGTTTGCACTGGGCAGCACAATCGAGTCCAAGACGAAGGGCATCTGGATGTGGTGCGTGCCTCACCCCACTAAACCAGGAACCACTCTGGTGCTGCTGGACACCGAGGGACTCGGAGACGTGGACAAGGTGTAACAAATTTACCAAATTACTAGTGCCCAAGGGTCCAATAACACTTTCACTTCTGCAGCAGAGATAACCTTAAAGGTGACCTTTTATGCCCCTCTCTACAAGATGTAAAATTAGTCTCTAATGTCCCAAGAGTGTGTACATTAAGTTTTAGCTGAAAATACTCCACAGTAGCGCCCTGCACGGGCCTCAGATATAGACAACAAAATCCAGCCAGGCCAAAAGGCTATAAAAGAATTGTTTACAATCTCACTCCCCCATGACAGTGCGAGGGCACTAGAAATCACAAGATGCATCTGTGAATATATAGCCAAAGACCTACAGCCATTCTCTGTGGTGGACAGCGAAGGTTTTAGGAGGTTAGTAAACACACTCGAGCCAAAATTTAAAATCCCATCATGGTCATACTTTAGTCAAACGATATGACCAGCTACCTACAAAGAGACAAGGGCTAAAGTTGTACAGACCCTAAAACAAGTGGAGTGCATCTCACTCACCATAGATGGGTGGACTTTACAAGCTACTCAGAGTTATGTTACAGCATGTTATGACAAGTGAATGGGAGATTAAAAGTTTTGTCTGACAGACACAGGCTCTCTTTGAGTCACACACTGGACAGAACATTAAAATCCGCTGTTTCAGAGTGGGAGCTAGACATGACGAAGTTCAACAATCACCCGGGCATCGCTGTTGTTACTGACAATGCAAGAAACATGGGTGTAGTGGTGAAAGAGGCTGGTCTGTCCCCACACAATAAAGTGTTTCGCTCACAGCTTAAAACCTTGCGTCCCAGGCAGGTTTGAAGTTAAACCGCGTGAGTCTTCTGCTTGGAAGAGTGAGGCCTGTCACAGCGTTTTGCCACAGCTATGCTGACCTCCAAGCAGCGCATGTTAAACCTGCCAGTGCATAAACTAATAATGGATGTACTAACACAATGGAACAGCTCACAGCTGTGGGGGGTGTCTCTCTTCCATCTAAAAACACTGCTCTTGAAGATTTCATTGGGGGTTCTTTTATTCAGGTGGACAGCAGAAGACAGCCAATGGCTGAGATAGAAGCAGACACTGACTCGTACCGCAAAGAGACCTGTATCTCACTCTCCACTTGTCCTCTCAAGTGACAGAGAAGCAACGCACATAGTTACCAAATGCTGTCAACATTGGCCAAGTCATATCTCTCTGTCCCAGCAAACTCAGTCCCAAGCGAGACCCTCTTGTCTTGATCCTTGATTCACAATCATTGCTTTCCTAGCACAACAAAGCAACAGCTTGTGATTGGAGGCAAAAGAAAAGAGGCCTTAAAATAGGTCAATTAATAATCCTCAAAACCTGGTTCATTTTTGTATTAGTTTTTAATAGTTGACAAACTAAACTGAAACTTTATTTTTTATTTTATTACTGGTTCTGAGTATTTTTTTTCCTTCTTATGAAAACTGAAAACACTATACTTGAAGTTCCGACTGTTTTTTGCACTTTAAAGTTGATACTTAATCTACGAGGTAGTTAGGTAGTAGCATAGAGAATGTTAGAAAAAATAATGATGTTACCTGTTACCTCATACTATATCTCATATCTCTAAGCAACCGTTATGATTAGAGGATAAAGAAAAGAGGACAGGATATGATGTGGTTAATTTCTTTATCATTGTAATGTTCAGTCACTGTTTAATAAACACTTACGGCACTTTTTTCCAAGTTTTCATTTGCCTTTTTTTAAAAATATTTAAATATTGCAATAAGTGTCATATCGCGGACATAATATTGTTATATTATCGTATTGTGAGTTTTTTGATATAGTTACATCCCTATTACATAGTATTACAGATAGTCAATCTAAAATGGTGACTGTGCAATAACAACCAGCTCGGTATGGAAATGAGTGTCCAAACTTATTTTCCAAGTGCATTTTTTTTATTTTGGTTGTGCATTCAACATGTTGTTAGCTTTTGAGAATGGACAGATGTATTCAGTCTAGTGCTAGCTTGCTAGTTTGCTGTAAAGTCCAGGCGGGGACATCTTGACCTGTTTAAATGGAACATTAAATGTTATAGCTGTGTGAGTACCTTTCATCGAGTTGAATGTGAATGCAAATTCAAGGCTATTTCCAGTTTATTATTCTAATTCCAACAATAATGAAGCCTCATACTTGGATGAGGTAGAGAAATTAACATCATGGTGCCAGGACAATTGTCTCTGACTGTGAGCACTGAATGTGAGCAAAACTAAAGAGATGATTGTTGACTTCAGGAAGAGACAGCAGCAACCCTATACTCCTCTAATGATCAGCGGGACCCCTGTGGAGAGGGTGAGCAGCTTCAAGTACCTCGGTGTAAACATCTCCGAGGACCTGACTTGGACTACACACATTCAAACACAGGTTAATAAAGCCAGGCAAAGACTGTACCATCTGTGACAGCTGAGGAAATTCCGGGTTTCACCAGCAATCCTGAAAACTTTCTATTCAGGGGCCATAGAAAGTGTATTGACTCAGTGTATCTCACTGTGGTATGGGAACAGCTCCAGTCAAGACTGCAAAGCCCTGAAGAGAGTTGTGCGCTTAGCAGAGCGCATCTCAGGGTCTGCTCTCCCCTCTCTGCAGGACATCTACCTCAAACACTGCAAAAGCAGAGCTGTTAAAATAATCAAGGACTCCATCCACCCCAGTAACCATCTTTTCACTTTGCTGCCATCTGGTAAGCGCTTCCGTAGCCTGATGGCAAAAACTGAGAGACTTAGGAGGAGCTTCTTCCCCCAGGCCATCAGGCTCCTAAACTCAAAACCAGTCTTTTAACATCTTCATGTCCCCGCTTAATATTCACTTTATCAGTAAGATAGTCATCATTTTCTACCTCATATTGACATACTGACAGTGTCAACCTGTCTGCACATTCGCCTCTTGTACATTCCTGTGTATCTTAATATTTAAGACTACAGTATATTTTCATGCACATTTTATTTTATTTTCTATTCTATATTTAATTCTACAGTATACTTTTTAGTGTATTTTATTCTTATATTTTTTATTGTTTACTTTTATTTCCTTTTTTCATACTTAAATTCATGTTATTTTCCTCTGTGTTGTATTCTTTAATAATTGCACTGTCCATGGAGCGGACCTGACTCACATTTCACTGCTGGTTATATATTCTCTGTATAATCGTGTATGTGACGAATAAAAATCTTGAATCTTGAATCTAACTTCACAACTGTGGTTCTGTATCTTAGGGGGACTCGAAGCATGACACAAACATCTTCTGTCTGGCTGTGTTACTGAGCAGCACTCTGGTCTACAACAGTCGAGGGACGATCGACAACAGGGCTATAGAGGAGCTGCAGTATCCTTCTGAACATTTATCTAGATTTTAATTAATTAATTAATTAATTTGTTTATTTGCAAAAGAAAGAGATTGTTTGGATGTTTACCACCATTTTACACAGGAAAAACATGCAAATGTGCTTGCTTTGTGAATGCTTTATATCAAAAATATTTATAAGGTTACAAGTACTACAATGTAAAAACATGACTGGCAGAAGTTAGATATATAGTTCAGTCATGAAATTCTAGATGGCGCAGGCTGACGGGTTGTTAATGTAACTGATGATATTCAGAGAGTAAAACGGCTTGGCACAAGCTGATTGGTTCATGCTGCATATGCAGTCAATGAGCTTACTGCCTTGCATTTATATGGCTGGCTAGCATTCACTTGAGATTCCTGCAGTGCGCTTTCAGAGTTTCTCTGAAGCCCTCCACCTTCCCCAGCTCCACCTGTATAGATCTGCTACGGGTTATTTTATATGCTATTTGTACAGCAGCAGTATGTCTTAAATACTCACGGCACCGTATCGCCGTATGCATTGGCAGTAGCAAGTTCCTGTAATTTCCTGAGTTGTGTAGACATGCAGCAACAGGGCAGAGTGTGTGCAGCACTCTGCTTCACTCCCTGCAGGCACACTGGCCATGCCAACTTTATATATTCACACAACGCAGGACTGGCTAACTGTATTGACAAGACAAGAAGCATGCAGGAATAAAAAAAATAAAGCATGGGATGTGTTTGATGTTAAAAAGTTATTAAAGGTGCTGTATGTAAGATTTTGACTCCACTAAAGCATAAAACTACCATAATATGTTTGCAGATATTTAAGAAACATGCTAAGTTAACATACTTGTTTGTCTGAAAAACAATGCTACAGTCAGTTATTGTCTGTGATGAGTGGGGCGGGGCTGAGAGCCATGGGAACGGAGCGAGGCCGGTGGAGTAATTGAAAATGAGTGACACCTGCACCATTCACCAGTCTCGAGTCTCACGGAGGAGCTCGGAAGCTCCTCTGTTCCCATGGCTCTCGGCCCCGCCCCACTCGTCACATTCTCCTTTGAAAATGTGCGTTCTGGGCCAGAATGTCGATCTTTGTTTTGGTTTTTGAAACCCGCCCACTGCCAGTTTACTCAATTGTATCTCAGCAACCCGGGTTGCCAGTTGACGAAAAACACAGCGTATTTCATTTCATTCATCAAGTGCGCTCGTTCCTGTTTGTGTTGTCAATCTGGCAACCTGCGTGTGCATCAAGTCTGAGGAGGAGGGGCCGGGTGAAAAAACCCTCTCCAATATTTTGAATTTGGACTGCAATACCTAGTTCAACCACTCTGTATCAATCCTACATACAGCACGTTTAAGCGCAATAAACCTTGAAAAAAACAAAAAAAAACGTTATCACACAACTAAAGCCCACACACAGAAAGCTGCCTCTCTCAGGTAGCGACAGAATCATGATTTCAGACTTCTTTCACTTCTTATAGTGCTTCAACAGTCAAATACACACACAGTTAAAATTACATATACATACATCTTGGCTTATAACTTAAGTAAATTGTGAACAACTGAGAAAGAAAATGTGTATCAAGCAACAACAGAAAAAGAAAAATCACTCACTGATCTTGACTGACTAAATTTAGTAGCTTTATTAAGTATCAATGTATGAATGTTTAATTCATACAGTGAAGATATTCTGTTTGGTTATATTCCCCACCCTAAGCTCATGCCCATAAATATAAGTCAAATGAGAGTGTTTTATTATAGTCGCACCTCCTTGTTCATCCATGGCTTCTGATTAGGGTACGTTGTGATCTGTTTCTCTGTTGTAACACTGTCAATGGTGGTGTTGATGTAATCCAGTACAGAGGAGGTATAGATATCAATGTCTGTGTGAGAGCCACAGGCAGGTTGAGAAGCAATCATACTCCAATCAGTGTGTTGAAACCTGTCCTGAAGTAAAGAGTCTGCTCCCATTGGCCACACTTTGATAGTCCTCACTGATGGCTTCACACGGTTGATGAGGAGTGAAAACTTAGGGGTGAGAAATAAAGTAAGGTGTTTAGACTGTCCAAGATGGGGGAGGGGGGTCGCGATGTAAGCTCCATCAATGTTTGTGTAAACATGATCCATAGTTCTGTCTAGTCTAATGTGGCAGGAAACATGTTGATGGAATTTGGGGAGCACTGTGTTTAATTTGGAGTGATTAAAATCACCCGCGACAATAAAAGCAGCCTCCGGGTGAGCAGTCTGTTGTTTACTAATAGCCGCATGCACATTCATAACAAGCTTTGCATTAGCATCTGGTGGAGTATAGGCTGCAGTTATAATGGTGGAAGTGAACTCCCGCAGCAGATAAAAAGGTCTACACTTAACCATGAGAAATTCTAGGTTTGCTAAGCAGTGTCTTCCAACAATGACAGAGTTCATACACCAAGCTTTGTTAACATAAATGCACAGTCCTCCGCCTCTGATCTTGCCAGAGTCATCAGCCGTCCTATCTGCTCGGAGCGTGTAGCATCCTGCTAGCTCAATAGCACTATTAGGTATGTCGCTGTTTATCCATGTTTCTGTGAAAACCATGACATTGCAATCCAAAAGTCTCTTACTGTGGGTAATGCAAAGTCGTATCTTGTCCATTGTGACCATCAATGACTGCACATTGGCGAGGAAAATGCTGGGCAAAGAGAGCCGGAGCAGTGTTAGCATTAGCCTAGTTCTTAGGCCTTCGCACTTCACCCTCCTTTGTTTATAATCTTGATGCCGCCTGCGAGCACTTCCGCCTGGCCGGGTAGAGCGCGTAGCCTTGGGCGTTTTGGAGATCTCAGGGATGAGTCGAGGATTGGTGATAAAACTGTTGGAAAAGTGCACACCAATATCCAAAAGCCCCTGTCAGGTGTAAGATGTTAAAGCAAAGCTGTTCAGTGCAAGGTCCTAAATGAGCAGGAAAAATACTGCAAAATTGCAAAAAACAGGAGAGATGCTGAGCTTTGCGATGTGTCAAACAAGAAATTCAAATTTCATAAATTTAGAAACTAGAAACTTAGAAACATAAATTTAGCCA
The DNA here is from genome assembly GCA_024542945.1 of allo-octoploid hybrid of Carassius auratus x Cyprinus carpio. Lineage (NCBI taxonomy): Eukaryota > Metazoa > Chordata > Actinopteri > Cypriniformes > allo-octoploid hybrid of Carassius auratus x Cyprinus carpio. The sequence goes on along the minus strand of CM044998.1, from coordinate 40,135,185 downwards.
CTGTATTGAATAAATGCCTGTGGCTGTGTTTGTTTTCTTCTAACAGAAATGAAAAGTCAGCAGATCTAGCAGTTTTTAAGGCTTTTCTGTAGGAGGAAGTACTTTCCCTCCATGCAATATGAAATGCTTCTAGTTTTGTTTACTTGTTTATAACAACTCTTTTTAGGGCATGAGTGTACTTGTTATACCAATGTGTAGGACTGTTTTCCTTAATCTTTTTTAAGCGTAAAGAAACAACCGTGTCTAAAGTGCTGAGAGAGTTCATAGTTTCATGCTGACGAGACAATAGAATATTATTTATAAAATCGGGAATATTGTATACAAATATTCCCGACTCCCAAAAAACTTTTGTCATAGAAGCGATGGTTCTACCATATTTGTAACAAGTTGTTGAGTTTTTAGCTATATGGATTATGCAAAAGAATAGATAATGACCTGAGATATCAATGCTCTGCTGCAGAATTTCAATGCCATTAATATCAATTCCTTGTGACAGTATTAAATCTGTTAATATGATTACGACAGGTCCTCACACATGTTGTCATTAGAATGTTAGAGTTAATGTAAGATACATACAAATACTAATGGAATCATGTTGAACAGTCACTTTGTGTTCATACCTAAACAAAATGTCAGATATGTGACTGAACTTACAGAGTGCATCAAGGTCAAATCATCAGACGAGGATGTTGATGATTCAAATGAGTTTGTGAAGTTCTTCCCTAGTTTCATCTGGGCAGTGAGGGACTTTACCCTGGAGCGAAAGATTGATGGCAAAGATGCAACAGAGAATGATTATCTAGAGTTTGCTCTGAAGTTGAAACATGGTAATGTAAATATGGTACAAAAGATTATTTTAAGAGCCCTCACAATCTCTATCACAATGAGCTCTTGTAATAAGTTTTTTCCAAACTTAATGGTTTATCAACAGATCTTTCTTTTTTACACTTACATCGCTTATTCTGGTTCTATTTAAGATCCAAGTTTTGGGTGTACTGCAGTTCGTTTAAATTGACTTATTTTAAAAAAGAGAAAGATATAAGTTTCAAATCAGTTTTTCTACTATTGAAAATTATAGCATAGGATGCAACTTTGCAATATGTCTAAAGTAAAAAAAAAAAAAAAAAAAAAAAAAGTCCTAACTGTATGTTTCACATATCGGTGAAATGTCAAAAAAAAAAAAAGAATCCAATATCACCCTTCCAAGATCAAAATCATTCAGTTTTATTTGAAACTCTAATACAGAGATATTACAGTATACAATATTTAGAGGTATTGAGCCAGTGTTGCCCAAAGACACTTCATCAATTGGGCAGGTGAAACTGGGATTCAAGCTGGGAATCCTAGTCAACATATCTATCAACATATCTCCAGGTCAATATATCTACTCCCTGAACCAGTGTTCTTCATCCACAGCAGATTGTGTTCTCCCTGTTCCAACTCTAGATTGGTGGTTCTCAATTCCAGTCCTTTCAACCCCCTGTTCTGCACATTTTGTATGCATCTCTTACACTTCAAATATTTGTTCTAAGCGGTTTGCAAAGTGGAAATCAGAGGATATTTCACCATGATTCTAGTTGGAAGGGAGCGTATATGTTCCGTAAATGCGTAAATATGTTGTTATTTGGGGTATGTATATGTAATTTTGATCTGTTTTTATCAATATCAGGTTTGCTTTGCTTTTTTAAGTAATTTTTTTTTTCTTCTTAAGAAATAATAAAACAAAATGTTTTTCATTTAAAATAAATTAGTATTATTTTTAATTAAATAATTTTTTATTTTCGTTTTTTGCCAAATTACTTTGGGGTTTTCTTATAGTTTTCTATGAAAACCCGTTGTAAATAGAATTGTTTGCCGATTTCCAGAGCGCAAACACACATGCGCACAGAAACCTTTACCAAATCTGTTTCACCAATATCCTATTATTACAGTTTTAACTGAAGGTGTTTTGACTGTGTGAGAAAATGGATGTGAGGCATGAGAGCGTGAGAAAAGTGTCAATTGCGTGAGTCTCACGCTGAATGCATGAGAGTTGGCGGCCCTGGACATGCAATATATGCAGATTAGGGGTGTTCGAGAAATGGAATTAGGAACCACTGCTGTAGATCAGGGGTGACCAAAACTCGTGGAGGGCCACTGTCTTAAAGAGTTTAGCTCCAACTAACACCTAGATCAGTGGTTTTCAAACCGGTCCTGCAAGCACTCCTAGCACCTCACATTTTGTATGTCTCCCTATATCTGAAACACCCGTTTCAGGAATTGGAATCTCTACTAATGAGTTGATGAATTGAATCAGGTGTGATAGATAAGGGAGACACAGAAAATGTGCAGTGAAGGGGGTGCTCGAAGGACAGGTTTGAAAACCACTGCCCTAGATAATAGCATAAATTTATAATACACTGTTGATGGAAAGGGTTAAATGTGGAGGGAAAAAAATCCAGTGACAATGTGGCCCAGAAGAGTAGCTGAATTGACTACACTCTGTTCAAAAGACAGACACTCTTTTTTAACTTTACAAATTTCTAGAACTTAGAAAAGCTATAGCTTGTACATCTCTTCTAGGAACATCAAAAAAAGTGATGGAGTACAACCTTCCCAGGGAGTGCATCCAAAAATTCTTCCCCTCCAGGACGTGCTTCACTTTCCCGTTTCCAACCGCCCCAGAGAATGTGTCTTGTCTGGAGAGATTGGATCCTGCTGACCTATCCACTGAGTTCCTGGTGGTTACAGCACGTTTCTGCAAGTTTGTCTTTGACAAGAGTGATGTGAAGAAGCTGAAAGATGGATACACAGTCACTGGCAGAGGTGATACAGAAGGAAATTTGAAGAGTTTGCATATGTGCTTTCAGTGGAATATCTATTGCTCAATCACTTTTTTTTACTTCTTTCCTTCTTTTTTTAAAGTTCTGGGTCATCTAGCAAAAACATACGTAGACACCATCGCCAGTGGAGCTGTGCCGTGTCTGGAGAATGCTGTGATCGCAATGGCAATGATTGAGAATCAAGCTGCGGTGAAGGAGGGGCTTGAGGTGTACCAGAGTGGAATGGAGAAGCTGAAGAACTCCTTCCCTCTGGAACTGAAGGAGGTCTCATCAGAACACCAACGTCTCAGCGGCATGGCAACACAAACCTTCATGACTCGATCTTTCAGGGACACTGACGGGAAGCACCTGAAATCTCTAGAGGTAGGCTGGATATCTTGTTGAGGAGGTGCTTTTAGTTTACTGATAGAGAGATGTTCTTTCAGAGTAGTGAATGAGATCTGGACATTCTCACTGATTCGATCTTCTCATGTATAGGTGCATCTCAATAAATTAGAATGTCTTGGAAAAGTTCATTTATTTCAGTAATTCCACTCAATTTGTGAAACTTGCGTATTAAATAAATTCAGTGCACACAGGCTAAAGTAGTTTAAGTCTTTGCTTCTTTTAATTGTGATGATTGCGGCTCACATTTAACAAAAACCCAACAAATTCAACAAAAACCCAACAGATCTCAACAAATTAGAATATTGTGACAAGCCAATCAGCTAATCAGCTTAAAACACCCGCAAAGCATCCTGAGCCTTCAAAATTGTCTCTTAGTTTGGTTCACTAGGCTACACAATCATGGAGAAGACTGCTGATCTCACAGTTGTCCAGAAGACAATCACTGACACCTTTCACAAGGAGGGTAAGCCACAAACATTCATTGCCAGAGAAGCTGACTGTTCACAGAGTGCTGTATCCAAGCATGTTAACAGAAAGTTGAGTGGAAGGAAAAAGTGTGGAAGAAAAAGATGCACAACCAACCGAGAGAACCGCAGCCTTATGAGGATTGTCAAGCAAAATCGATTCAAGAATTTGAGTGAACTTAACAAGGAATGGACTGAGGCTGGGGTCAAGGCATCAAGAGCCACCACACACAGACGTGTCAAGGAATTTGGCTACATTTGTCATATTCGTCTTGTTAAGCCACTCCTGAACCACAAACCTGGCCTAAGAAGAAGAACTGGACTGTTGCCCAGTGGTCTAAAGTCCTCTTTTCAGATGAGAGCAAGTTTTGTATTTCATTTGGAAACCAAGGTCCTAGAGTCTGGAAGAAGGGTGGAGAAGCTCATAGCCCAAGTTGCTTGAAGTCCAGTGTTAAGTTTCCACAGTCTGTGATGATTTGGGGCGCAATGTCATCTGCTGGTGTTGGTCCATTGTGTTTTTTGAAAACCAAAGTCACTGCACCCGTTTATCAAGAAATTTTGGAGCACTTCATGTTTCCTTCTGCTGACCAGCTTTTTGAAGATGCTGATTTCATTTTCCAGCAGGATTTGGCACCTGTCCACACTGCCAAAAGCACCAAAAGTTGGTTAAATGACCATGGTGTTGGTGTGCTTGACTGGCCAGCAAACTCTTCAGACCTGAAACCCAGAGAGAATCTATGAGGTATTGTCAAGAGGAAAATGAGAAACAAGAGACCAAAAAATGCAGATGAGCTGAAGGCCAGTGTCATAGAAACCTGGGCTTCCATACCACCTCAGCAGTGCCACAAACTGATCACCTCCATGCCACGCCGAACTGAGGCAGTAATTAAAGCAAAAGGAGCCCCTACCAAGTATTGAGTACATGTACCGTAAATGAACATACTTTCCAGAAGGCCAACAGTTCACTAAAAATGTTTTTTTTTTTTATTGGTCTTATGAAGTATTCTAATTTGTTGAGATTGTGAATTGGTGGGTTTTTGTTAAATATGAGCCAAAATCATCACAATTAAAAGAACCAAAGACTTAAACTACTTCAGTCTGTGTGCACTGAATTTATTTAAGACACGAGTTTCACAATTTGAGTTAAATTACTGAAATAAATGAACTTTTCCACGACATTCTAATTTATTAAAAATGCACCTGTATGTATTCTGTGCTGACAAGTCACCAAAAGAACTGAAACACTGTCTGTATGTTTTTTAGGAAAAAGTTACTAAACTCTTTGATGGATACCTGTGCCAAAATGAGCAAGCTTCAAAGAAAAGATGCGAGGATCTCCTGTCATCCCTCTCAGCAACAATGAATGAAAACCTCAAACAGGGCATCTATGCTAAATCTGGTGGCTATGATCTCTTCTGCAAGGATCTGGAGGACATTGTGAAGAAATACAACAGCCAGACCAATAAAGAAGTCAAGGTCTTGTCTATATTGCACAACTTAATTTTAATTTTAAAACAATGAAAGTCTATGAGATGTTCTGATATAGCTTGTGTGTGTCAACAGGCTGAAGCGGTCTTAGAGGTGTTTCTGAAGCAGAAGTCTGTGGATTCTAAAGCTATTCTGCAGGCCGACAAAAAACTGACTGAGAAGGAAAAAAAGATTAAAGGTAAGAGTTCCCCATTCTTAAACTCTGACCAGGTTACTTGTGAAAGAAGGGATCAAAGGTTTCGGTAATTGTTTAGGTGATAAGCTTCAAATGCAATAAATAGCGCTAACAAGTAGCAATAAATAAAACAAAGTCTTTCACAGAAGTGTCATGAATAATTTAAAATATTTTATTTTTCAGATTACAGTATATCTATCTCAGTAAAATAGACTGTTAATCTCATGGTTTGAGTCTTTTCTCTATCTGTAAAGCATCTCTTTACTTCCTCTTCTTTTTGTCAATGGCTAGAGGAAACAGAGAAAGCCATACTCCTGGAGCAGGAAATCAAAGCTAAAGAGGAGGAGCAGCGACAGTTACAAGAGAAAATGGAAGCAGAAAAACAGAGTAATGAAGAGAGGATGAGACAGATGAAGGAGAAGATGGATGAGGAGATCAGGCTTCAGAGAGAGGAGGCCGAGCGTGCGATGGACAGCAAACTGAGGGAGCAGGCCGCTCTGATGGAGAAGGGCTTTAAGGAGAAAGCTGACAGGATGAGCCAGGAGATGGAAGAGTTCAAGCGACAGAACGCTGAAGCTGAGAGTAATAGAGCTCGAGAGTTTGCAGAGCTGTTGGAAAACTCCAACAAGAGACATGAGGAGTCTATGGCTATGATGATGCAGCAGCACAGAGAACAGATGAATGCTTTACAGAAGCAGATGAGTGCACGCCCTTCAGGTGGATGTTGCATCTTGTGAAATGCATTATGGGCCATGTAATTGTACAATGTGGTTTGCTTACTTTAAAATGATTTTGTACCTCTACATATAACAGCATTGAAAGTATTGTTTCCATATACAGTTAATTAAACTGAGTGCTATCATTATTCAGACAAGTGATTGACCCTTCTCAAAGACCTGCCCCCTTAGTTACTGTTTTGTGGCTCTTTAATGTGTTGTGACATATCACTGTAGTGTCTCAGATCAAGCAGCATATGAACTGACCATATCTTCCTTTTCACTAGTTATAACACAAAATAAACATGAATGAACATCAGAAGGTATTTTGTATCTCATTTCAACCACAGAGAGACAATACACACCATTTTTCAAGTTCAAGTCCACTGAAGTTAATCTACTCTCCTTTCTGGTTTGTTTGACAGACAAAATGGCAGATTCTGCCTTATGATTGGTCAGATCTCCTGTCGATCAAACTCCCGGGGAAGGGTGAATTGAGATAAATAAGTTAATTACACATTTAGATTCTCATTTTCATTGTTCCTCTTTTCACTGAATCTGACGTCTGTATACTCCACTGAACTACAAAAATAAAAATAATGATGTCAAGGGAGACTGTTAAAATATATAACATAAGTTAGATTTAAAACGTAGGAAAGAGGCTAATGTGCATAGGCTGATTAACTATGGGCAAGTTTTCAGGGGGACACAATGCAAACTGTTTCTCCAGAACAAGCGATACATTTACAAAGATCTTTCTTTGAATGATTTCCCAAAAAAGTTCTCTCCCACTCCACGTAATATCTGTTCTATCCCCGGATCAATGCATTCTGTGCAAGCAGAGCATTTTCATTTTGTACAGATTTAAAGCATTCACACTGGGAGAATGCTGGGCTGTGACGTCCCATTCAGAGAAACACCACGCTCATGGATGTGTGAATCCACTAGAGCATCGGCAGTGAACTTTAACATAGCCAGTGGCACACGAGAAAGGGGCAGAGAGATGTTTTTGAGATGTTTACCTTAATGCTCAGTTCAAAACATCTCAAAATTACATAGCTATCCACCTTTTTTTGCAACACAGAGGCTCTTTTCTGTGAATGTGAGAGACTTCAAATTCATTAATTTCCCTTTTCCTAACGTGGCTACTGCATTTTAAATGTTTGGAGAAGTTCCCCTGAAAAGACTGAAACAAATTATTTCAAAATCATTAGAATGTGATATAAGTAATATGATAAATGTAAGTAATATGATAAAAAAACTAGTTTCCAGTATGAAGTAGTAATAGATGTTTATTGCACACAAGGCCATGTAGCTTTGGAGAATAAAACATGTCTTTTTTTTCTTTTCTTTTTTTTTTTTGTTTTTTTTGAAGGGAGCAAAACATTTTAAAATTATTTTGTTAATTAAATATACGCAAATGAGCTGAGGACAACAATGACTCAAAAAAGACTGCCAGCATTTTGTTTGTTGGCCACAGATCTGAAATGGTTAACAGTTTGGATTTTCAGGATGTGATGTGAATAACCCATTATAACTGCAATATTAAATGGGACCTATTTTGCCACTTTTTACAAGATGTAATAAAACACTCAGGAGTCCATAGAATTTGTCTGTGAAGTTTCACCTCAAAATACCCCACAGATCATTTATTACAGTGCCCTCTACTAATATTGGCACCCTTGGTAAATATGGGTAAAGGTGGCTGTGAAAATAAATCTGCATTGTTTATCTTTTTGATCTTTCATTAAAAAAAATGCACAAAATTCTAACCTTTCATTGACGTAAAACAGTTGAAAGTAGGGGGAAACTTACATTATGAAATAAATGTTTTTCCCCAATGCATGTTGGCCACAAGTATTGGCACCCCTAGAAATTCTTGTGTAAAATATCTCTGGAGCATATTCCCATTCATATTTAATTTTTTTTAGCACACCAGGGTGACTAGGAGCATGTCCAGCCATGACTTCCTGTTCTACTGGATTATAAATATGAGAAGCACAAAGGTCAAATTCCCTTAATCCTCCATCATAAGGAGTAAAACCAAATAATATAGATCTGATGTGTGAAACAAGATTGTTGAACTTCACAAAATAAAAATGTTGCTGTAAGAAAAGAGCTAAAGCATTGAAAATCCCCATTTCCATCATTAGGGCAATAATTAAGAAGTTCCAATCAACTAAAGATGTTACAAATCTGCCTGGAAGAGGACATGTGTCTATATCGTCCTAATGCATGCTGAGGAGGAGAGTTTGAGTGGCCATAGACTCTCCAAGGATCACAGCAGGAGAATTGCAGAGATAAGTTGAGTCTTGGGGTCAGAAAGCCTAAAAAAAATCCAACAGTCCCTATATCACTACATGTTGTTCAGGAGGGTTTCAAGAAAAATTCTCCTCGCTTATCCAGAAACATACTTCAGCATATTCAGTTGTCAGACACGACTAGAACTTCAAATGCCACTGGCTTCTATGGTCAGATGAAACTAAAAAAAAAGAGCTTTTTGGCAGCAAACCTACCAGATGGGTCTAGTACAAACAGGGATAAAAAGTAGCCTATGCCTACAGTTAAATATTCCGCTGGATCTTTAATGTTGTGGGCCTGTTTTTCTGCTGGAGGTCCTGGATATCTTGTTCAGATGAATGGCATCATGGATTCTATCAAATACCAACAGATAAAAAATCTAAACCTGACTGCCTCTGTTAGAAATCATCCATCAGGAGAGTATTCCAAAACAAACATCAAGATTAACACAAAAATCTGTCACTGAGCACAAAAGGAAGCTTCTGTCATGGCTGTCCCAGACCTCTGACCTGAACTCTATAGAAAAATTAGGTTATAATGAGCAGAAGCACCAACATGGAGCTGTCAATCTGAAGATTCTGGAGAGATTCTGGATGAAGGAATGATCTCTGATATTTTATAAGGTGTTCTCTAAACTTTTCGGGCATTAAAGGAGAAAACGCAGAGCTGTTATCTTGGGAAAAGGACATTGCAATAATTGGGTGCCGTGCTGTGGAAAGTGTGTGCCTCTGTGTCTGAGCTTTCTGTCACTTGAGGACATGCACAATCTATCTGTCATGTGGCTTGGTCAGGAGCTTGCGCATTCAGTTCTTGAGAGATGAGTGACAAGTGTTTGCGTCTCGCGGTTCCGGTCCTGCTGTTGCTGAGGCATGGCGAAGACTCGGATCGCAGGACTGAGATGCTCTTTTTGGGTTATTGGATCCCACAGAAAGTGCACAAGTAAAGCAGACATTTAGGGGATATGTGCATCCGTGTAAGGAATCTAACACTCTAAGAAATGTCTCAGGGAAGAACATGCTCATTCAGAGTTACACGTGCATCGTGATGAGTCACAATGTCTAGGTGTCTAGGCTCCGCTCGCGTTGTTTCAGCTCTGATCCTGCGAGATCGTGGGCGGAGCTATATTCAGCTTGGCCGTGCCTCTCTAATATGCATGTTATTGTGTGTGGAGAGCCTTGCTAGGCGTGAATATTAGCACCTAGAGTGGTTATAGGGAATGTCTCTTCCTGTGTTAAGCCAGAGTGTCAGTCAAGTCAAGTCAAGTTATCTTTATTTATATAGCGCTTTAAACAAAAAAGATTGCGTCAAAGCAACTGAACAACATTAATTAGGAAAACAGTGTCAATAATGCAAAATGACAGTTAAAGGCAGTTCATCATTGAATTCAGCGATGTCATCATGCAGCTCAGTTCAGTTTAAATAGTATCTGTGCAATAATTTGCAATCAAGTCAACGATATCGCTGTAAATGAAGTGTCCCCAACTAAGCAAGCCAGAGGCGACAGCGGCAAGGAACCAAAACTCCATCAGTGAGAGAATGGAGAAAAAAACCTTGGGAGAAACCAGGCTCAGTTGGGGGGCCAGTTCTCCTCTGACCAGACGAAACCAGCAGTTCAATTCCAGGCTGCAGCAAAGTCAGATTGTGCAGAAGAATCATCTGTTTCCTGTGGTCTTGTCCCGGTGGTCGTCTGAAACAAGGTCTTTACAGGGATCTGTCTCTGGGGCTCTAGTCCTGGTCTCCGCTGTCTTTCAGGGCTGTAGAGGTCCTTTCTAGGTGCTAATCCACCATCTGGGCTGGATACATACTGGATCCGGGTGACTGCAGTGACCCTCTGACTTGGATACAGAGTGGATCTGGTGGCTACGGTGACCTCGGAATAAGAGAGAAACAGACTAATATGAGCGTAGATGCCATTCTTCTAATGATGTAGCAAGTACATCAGGTGTTATGGGAAGTGTTCCCGGTTCCGGTTTACCTAATTAATGCAGCCTAAAAATCCTTTAACGGATTTGGATATTAGAAGTGTATTAGTATGTTATGTGTAAGCCAGGTTAAAGAGATGGGTCTTTAATCTAGATTTAAACTGCAAGAGTGTGTCTGCCTCCCGAACAATGTTAGGTAGGTTATTCCAGAGTTTGGGCGCTAAATAGGAGAAGGATCTGCCGCCCGCAGTTGACTTTGATATTCTAGGTATTATCAAATTGCCAGAGTTTTGAGAACGGAGCGGACGTGGAGGACTATAATGTAACAAGAGCTCATTCAAATACTGAGGTGCTAAACCATTCAGGGCTTTATAAGTAATAAGCAAGATTTTAAAATCTATACGATGTTTGATAGGGAGCCAGTGCAGTGTTGACAGGACCGGGCTAATATGATCATACTTCCTGGTTCTAGTAAGAACTCTAGCTGCTGCATTTTGGACTAACTGGAGTTTGTTTACTAAGCGTGCAGAACAACCACCCAATAGAGCATTACAATAGTCAGTCTGAGGGCAGCCATGTTCTAGCCTGGCTCCTAAAACTAGGTTGGGTTCCCCTTGGCACAAATTCTCTTGATTAAGTGCTGAAGTCTTTGTCTAGGAATCTTCTGTTTGAGGATAGCTGTGTTCAAGCTCGGAGACTGCTTCCCTTTTTTAGAGTTTTTAAATAGTGATCTCCATGACCCTTTGCATTGACTGTGCTGTCTCCCCTTCAGGGTTTTAAGTAGATGGTCCACTTCCATGATCTCGGCTATCTTCAGCCTTATCTGAGTGAACTGCTATTCGAGGATAGCTGTTTCCAGCCCTCTAGTGTTATGGCCTCAGCTTACATCAGGCTTTGGTGGCTGACTTTGATGTTTATGTGTTCGCTCTTTAGCGAATCATTTACTGAGGGTCCAGATCTCCCTCTTGTGAGCTCCTGGTCAATAAAACAGTGCTTCGCTAGCCTACTGTGGGACTGACATGGATTGGGGACCTCCTTAGTATAACCATCTGAGGGTGGTCATATTCCAGCCACTGTTATGGCAGGACGGGCTTACCTGAAGACAGCTATCTGAGGCTAGCTGTCTTCTACTGCAGTTGTGGTGAGCCCTCTTATGGAGTGGTCCCCTTTACTAGAGCCTAGCTATCTGAGGATAGCTATGTGCTAGCTCAGTGATCGCTTCCCTGCTTAGGGTTTTAAAAAACGCTCTCTCGAGCCCTTACCTAGACAGTGCTATCTCCCCTCATGGGTCGTAAGTAGAGAGCCCACTCTTTGTGGTCTGGGTAGTTTCAGGTACCTAGGTACATAGCTATCTGACTATATTTATGTGCTAGCTCAGTGACTGCTCCCCTTCTTAGGGTCTTTAAGTAGTGTTCTCCTTGAGCCCTTGCCTAGACAGTGCTATCTCCCCTGCTAGGGTTGTAAGTAGATAGCCCACTCTCTGTGGTCTGGGCAGCTTTGCAGAATGGTCTTACCTGAATACAGCTATCTGAGGCTAGCTGTGTTCTTCTGCAGTTTCGGTGAGCCATCTTATGGTGTGGTCTCCTTTCCTAAAGCCTAGGTATCTGAGGATAGCTATGTGCTAGCTCAGCGAAACCCTGCTTAGGGTTTTAAGTAGTGGTCTCATGAGCCCTTACTTAGACAGTGCTATCTCCTCTGCTAGGGTTGTAAGTAGATGGTCCACTCTCTGTGGTCTGGGTAGCTCTGTAGGAAGGCTATCTTGGCTATGTTATTCTGGTCCACAAGCCTTCATAAGACCTTAAGGACAAAGCTATCTGAAGATAGCCTTTTGTTCTAGCTCAGCAGCTACTCTCTTTACCTGGTATTTAAGTAGCGATCTCTTGAGCTCCTCTAGAGGCTTTCTAGTTAGCCTCTTCAGTGGTCTTGTGTATCCAGGCTAGTTCTGCTCACATAGCATAGCTATCTGAGGATAGCTGTGCTCTTAAAGTTGGTTGGATGTTCCCCTTGATCTATTCAGGCTCCCCCGTTTCTGCCAAGTTGCGTGAGTGGCCCATGGCATCAGTGGTATGTATGTCAGGCTTAGGTGTATGTATGTTGATTCCTTGGTGCTCTCCCACCAGGTGGACAGGCATGCACCTCTGCACTGCGTGGTTGGATTTCGTTCCCCATAGTGCCCCCCTAGGGGGTGCAGTGTGGAGTTCCCTAGAAGGGGAACGTCTCAGGTTACGCATGTAACCATGGTTCCTCAAGAGGGAACGAGACGCTTTGCCCCCTTGCCATGCCTTGCCGTCTCCTTCAGACAGCAAAGTGGATAATGTATTCAGCAGGTGCCCTTTTATACTTATGGGCACCCTGCCTATGACGTCGTGGGTCATGTGGGCCAATAGATTGCCATTGTTTCACATGTGCTTCAGACACCGGTCATGCAGGGTGCATTCCCCATAGTGCCCCCTAGGGGTGCAGCGTCTCGTTCCCTCTCGGGGAACCATGGTTACATCATAACACAAGATGTTTTCGTGCATGTCTCTTTAAATGCAAATGAGCTGCTACTCCCCGCCCCCTTTTCCAGACACTCAAATACTCTGCCAAAACGAAACATTTGTTTGGTTTTGAGTATCATGTCTGTCACGGTCACGGTCACGTGACTTTGCTGGACATCATGGAAGTTTATTATTTGCATGTGTTTTAAAACCATGTAACTTCTGATATAGGGTTTTCTCAGTGCACACATCTGAAGCACGTGCACAGAAAACTGGCTGTCAGACTGTCAGTACTAAACTGTTTTCTTTCATGTCTTATTGTGCTTAAACTTATTGAGCTTAAATACACACAAGGCTGTCAAAAAACACACCAATATCACATAAACACATCTGTTTTAAATTTCTGCCATGTTGCATGCACTCAAAAAAATAAATTGTTGAATGAACATGATTTATTCGTAGCACCCATTATGCATCTAATCAAATCAAGTAAACTTGCACTGCTTCGAATGTGTTATATGAACACAATATACATTTGTAGATTAAACATGATTTTAACATGTCAATGTAACTTCTTTGCAACTAATTGAATCAAAATGTTTATATTGCGTTAGTCTAATCAAATTTATTCTTATTCACTCAATGCTGGTAAAGAACTTTAAGTCAACAAAATTCTGCTTTGTTAAATCAACTAGTTAACATCTTGTTAATGTATGGTTTTGATAGTTTAATGAAAATCTATTTTATTTAAATTAGATGTACTAATTATGCTTGCACCAGTAATCTACAAAAAAAAAAAAAAAAAAAAAAGCACAGAAAAATATTTAAATTTGAAATTTTTATTTTTTTTCCATTGGCCTTTAACATGCACCAATTAAGTTTAACCTGCTTTCTTCACTTTTAGTCTCCTGTTTGTAACACAATGCATAAGAAACATTTATAGCCAACTAAATCTTGGCCCTTGAGAAAACTGATCCCAAAGCAATGCTTGTAGGACTTTAACACCATTTTGTGGAAAAAAACAAAAAAAAAAAAACAAAAAAAAAAACCCAACAACATTTGAACGAACATGAATGAATATGTATAACAAACAATTGTGAGTAAAACAATATTAGTTATAAAACAGTACAAAAAAAAAAGATACAGTCTGGTGCAAAAAAACAAAAACACCTTGCTGCAGCTTGCTGTAATGATATCACATGAAATGTATTTTGAGAATTCTAAATTACAGTGTAGCTATGTTGCTTCACATATAAAAAATTAAGACACTTTAACACTACCCTTTTGGGAATTCGTAAGGTAAACCTTGGCCTGAGAGAAAAACAAAAAAAAAAAAAAACACATTTGAACGAACATGAATGTATAACAAAGAATTGTGAGTAAAACAATATTATTTAGAAAACAGTACTTAAAGAAAAAAAAAAAAAAAGTTTGCAGCCAAAATAAATAAATAAATAAAATAATAAAAACACCTTGCTGCAGCTTGCTGTGATATCACATGAAATGTATTTTGATAATTCTAAATTACAGTGTAGCTATGTTGCTTCACATATAACAAATTAAGACACTTTAACACTACCCTTTTGAGAATTTGTAAGGTAAACCTTGATCGGACACAAAATGTGACATTTGAACATGAACATAAAACAAACATTTGTGAGTTTATAAATTTGAGCTATAAAATATTAATAATAGTTTGATGCAATACGATTTAAAAAAAAAAAAAAAACTTTGCAGCTGCTTCCTGTGGAATCACATGAAAATGATTTTGATAACTCTAGATTACCAAATACATATACACATTAAGTTATGTTGCTTCACGTCTGAAAATAAACAACCTGATACTGTGCATCAGCTACTGCTCCACTCCCAGAAAATATTTGTAAGCGTGTAACAACTACTTCAGTCAGTGGTCCCTTTAAACATTGTTGTAGTCAAAGTCCATTTAAAACAAACAAAAACAAGCTACTATTACTGCATCTTCGCTAATTACGCCAACCTTACTTGCACCATCAATCCAGTTTATAGGGACTGTGCCATCAAAAAGAGTGGTCTATAAAAAAGCTTGTAATCATCTACAAATGTGCATCTTCGTAAGTACACCAGTGTTGTTCAAGCTCACTTGCTCCAGTAGCTTGTTTGTAGGAACTGTGCAAAAAATAAGTTGAAACTCCCAAGTGGAATTTTTTACTTAAGTCTTATTCAATGTTACTTGCTCCAGAAGCTTATATTAGAGAAACAGTGCCATGAATAACAGTTGTCCATATATATATATATATAGAACTTCAGAAGTACTTTATGTTTGACTTGATTTTTCAAGCTCACTTACTCCAAAAGCTTGTTTTTGAGGAACTGTGCCTTGGATGACAACCTCTGTCCATTAAGATTCAGAAAGATCTTCTGCAAGACTTCAAAAGTGCATTTGAGCTCTGGTTGGTAACTCATGTTCAAACAGTATATGAGTCCAAATAACAGAGCACAAGTCTGCGCAATGCTACTCAAGTCAGTGAGGACTTCCACACCCTCAATTAGGACACCAATGTCCTGTGGGTCATCGTCAGGCAATGCTCCCTCCTTCAGTATGACATACACTCCCATCACAGTTTGTTCCATGATACTTTGTGACTCAATGTCTGAATCCTGTGGGACGAAATACATGAAAGATTAAAAAACTAATTATCTAAAATATTTCTTTCAAGAATTGCACACTTATACACACATTATACCTTATTAAGTACACCTGTAAAGTGCACTTCAATCCAATACAGGAGCTCTGCTATGAATTCTACATTTACCAGGTTATAATTTATCAGTTTATAAGTTTAAACAGTCAGAAAGGTGTTAATTCTTCTAAATGTTGATTATTGAGGTCACAGTGGGTGCTGAAGGGTTATTGCAGTGCATTATGTTATAAGACTTATTATTTGGCCACCAAATTTATAATGAATGAGGTGCTATAAACATTACAACCATCTTAGAATATAATGCACTGCAATAAAACAAAAGCAGGCATGTAGTTTTCTTATGTCATTTATTTATTTTTGTTGCACGCCTCTTCTGCTTTTAGATCAATTTAAATCTTTAGGGTGGGTTTAGTTTTCTAAGTCAGGCCCAAGAGAGCTCAACCAATATGAAATAAAAATGTATTAGGTTGCATTAACCAATTCATAACATAATTTTGTCATGGTGTACCATTAGTTTCCTATAAATTAATTTGTCCAGCTCTGTTATTTGATCAAGTTATGCATGCTCTCATTTCACATTTTTGTAGTAGCAAATAGGGGGAAAACACGGCCCAAGTTAAGATTTAATGGGCTTTTGAAACTGTATTTTCTCATCAACTCACCAAATATTCCTTCACTAGTTTTTCAGGGTCTTCATTCAAGTAGGTAAAAAATTGATAGCCTGAATGCACTGTAAGTCGCTTTGGATAAAAGTGTCTGCTAAATGCATAAATTTAATTTATTTATTTATTAGGTAGGTGCACAGAGACTTCATCACACAGGCTCTTCTGGTATGTATAGTGTCATCCTGTGGGGTGGGGACAAGATTAACTCAAACTTCAGTGCTTAAGAGTACTTACGGTTTTACAAAAAAAAAAAAAAAAAAAAGATTGAACATGAAAGAATATCTTCATTGAGAATGACTACTAAACCCATTTATCAATACAAACCTTGGAGATGGCATCCATGATCTGTCGGATTTTTTTTCCTGATTGCCCGACTTTTCTACTGAAGATCTCCATCAAACGTGGGGAGTACCGGTCAAGTTCAGCAAAGAACATAGAAATCAGTGGTACAGTAGAAATCCGATGGAACTCCCTATCAATCTGAAAAACATTAACAATGCATAACAAAAGAATAAGAAGCCGTTTCATCCATTTCTCTATGAGCAACGAAATAGTTAAGACGTTGCAAGTGGTCCGTACTTTCCCAAAATTTGAGCCACTGGGTTAGCAACACAAACAGATTTGACAAATTCTTCAGTAACAGCTTGACTGATCTGGAGGTTATGGCTTTTGAAAATATCTGAAAGAGCACGCTTTGTGAGTGGCGCACATGCCGAGCTTAACAAAAAATGCAGTTTTTCCAACAATTCATCTAACAATCTGGCAGGAATAAGATATATATGTTCTAATTTCAACAATATCACAGCTATTTTCTGTTCAATTAATTTGGGCAAATTGACAACAGCAAGATCATCACTTTCTGACACTGACTCAGGACCAACTTCAGCATATGACACATCAGTAGAACTACCAGCACTTAAATCTTCAGAGCTATGTGCCGAGTCTGCAAACACAGTTAAACCTGCTTTAAAATCTTTTTGAGTTATGCTTTCTTTTTTGTGTGAATAAAATGAACTTAAAATGTTTGTCTTGAAAGAGCAACCCAAAAATACACAAGTTACAGTCTCATTTTTCAAATGTGTTCCAATGTGAATAAATAAATCTTTTTCCGTGGAAAGGTCAGAACGGTTGCATAACTCACATCGAAAAGTACATGATTGTGTTGCGGTCTGTGTAGAATTTAATGGGTGAACTCTATACACGTGGGTTTTAAGTCATGCCCATGTCTTAAATGTGCAAGGACAATTTAAATATATGCAAACATAATGATTGCCAAAACAATGGTGTAGTTTATAATGCTTAAGTAATTTGTACCTACAACTCTCCTTTGCAACAGACTGACTGCACTGCCACATAAAGTCACTGAAAGAGAAAGAAAAAGAAAATTCAGTAATCAAGGATAGTTAGTTATACATTAATGTATGTGAGTGTTAAGAAAAACTACTTACCATGTAATTAAGGTGAGGTTCACACCAGAAGAGCATGGGGAGAGCTTATATTGTGATGCATTTCCTTTTTTTGTGTGTGTGAAAAAAGGTAAATTTCCACTGTGAAGAATAAAGTATATAAAAGTTAGCCTGCAAAACTGCTACTAATTTACCATAATGTGTATGCTAAGGCCAGAAAAACACAATATTCTCCTATTCTAAAGAAAGTTACCACTACTGGCTGCTGTTACTAAATATTAAAGAGTTTTACTTATATTAAGAACTATGCTCCCTGGATAAAACCATGCAACCCTATAAAATCAGAACTTTTAGTGCAATTTAAGATATTTCAAATAGATGATCGACTGCATCATATTTTACTTGACTATTTTTGCATACTGTATTCAGTAAGCTGGGATTGAAAATACAGAAATGTCTAGTTATAAAACATTTAAAGTAATATTTTGCTGATATACTTTACACTCACAAAAAGGGCCAGGCGAACGTTATTTGGTAACGTTAGTTAAACTGTGATCCGAAGATGAACGGAGGTCTTACGGGTTTGGAAGGATATGAGGGTGTAATTATAATTACATAATTTTAATGTATGGATGAACTAACACTTTAATAACATCCCTCCGTTGTTATACGAAGCAAAATCTCAATAAATAAAAATACAAAAATAAAATAACGTCTGGTATTTCAGATAGGCCAAGCTGCATATATATAACGTTACCTTAACTTACATTCACTTACAGAAAAACGGGTGCAATGTGTGTTCGACTCTGCGTTAACTTTTCCTCCCGTCTCCCCTTCCAATCGTTGGGGTAGAGTTTACGGTTGTGTAGTTAATAGTTAGGCGTAGCTAGGATTGAATTGTGATGCTAAATTTTGAAATGATTAACGTTAAAGGAAACTCGCATCGACGCAGACAAGGAAATTTACCCAACACGTGTTTTCAGAATGAGAAAATAAGCCTACTTAGAAACATCGCCACAGTGTGTAATAATGTATTTCTAATCTAAAATCCCACTGTACTAATTAAAAACAGGTACATATCAAGTCAAACTTACCCTCAATATCACGGATGCAGACCGATTAGACGCAGCAGTTCAAACCGCACACAAAACTCCACGGCGTGACGCGTTCCGAACTTCCCGCCGAAGTGATGATGAGCATGCGCAGTGACTGACTCTTCTTCTTCTTTTGGCGCATTGCATTCGATGCGCATGCGCATAGTGACTCACCAGAGAGAGTTATTGATAAGAAGCACTTCAGTCTCATTGAATCAACACGTGCTGATCGAATTAATTTGATTATTTCGTAATTTAGTTACAAATAACAAGAATGAATCATTTAACATAAGTAAACGTGTTATATTCTTATTAATCAGACATATTTGTATTTTGCAAATCAAACAAGTGGCTAGTTGACTTTTTTGAGTGTGTGAGCTCTTGTGGTGGGATGTACAAAAGGTCTTTTGTAGTTACAGCCACCTTCTACTATACATCTTCTGTCACAGTCTCTATCTGTTTAGTTTCTTTGCAGTTTGGTTTTCCTTGTTTCCGTTTTTTCTGTGTTCTTAGTCATCTTTAGTTTCCATAGATTCTGATTACTCCCGCATTTGTTTCCATGTTTACTCATTAGTTCTCACCTGTTCTGATTCAATTAATTATCTGTCTATTTAAACTCAGAGCTCTGTCAGTTTCTTTGTCCAATATTGTATTTGAGTTGGAAGTGTATGATTGCCATTTCTGTCTCCTATTAATTAACTCCTTATTCTCCTAATTTGTTTGTGATTGCTGATAATCAGACCACCTGACATCTCCTGTAGGCTCACCATTTATTGGTCACAATGCCTGTGACTTTCCTAACATGCCAAATCACTGTGGGCATCAGGTAATTTCTGAGCACCCTCTTACAATCTAAAGGATTGGTCTTCTTATAGTTTGGTTAATTTCCAGGATACCCAGGACCCATGTCTTGCTTTTCTGCCATGATTGTTGACATGTAAAGCCTGTAAGGACGGACATTGTTTCTCATGGGCACATAAGTGATTTTCAACATTTACGGGGATTAGTCAGTTATTTCATTGGCATCCGAATCCAGAATGCTGGTGTTTTTCTCTCACCACCCCCGTAAAAATTCCTGGCCGAACTACCTACTGTTTTTTGACCACTGCAGAGCACTGTACTGTAACTGTTGCATTTTGCTGTAATTTGAATGCATATTTATTAATGAAATGCTGGAAAGTATTTACAAGAATAATATTTCATAACCGCTCTACCACAGCGAGTGGGGGCTTTTAGGAACAGAAAGGAAATAAAAGAGAAGCATGTAAACGTGAAATGGCTCATTATTATGGCAGCAACAGATATGCAATAAAAATTTTAAATATGTATAAAGGCCTCCAATTACATATATAAAAATATAAACCAAGCAGCTTTATGTTGTCCTTATGTAAATAACTTAATTTCTGCATATTTTTAATGACATCCATCCATGAGAGATAAAATGCAAAACAGAAAACAGTTTCAGTTGCACCTATTTTCCTATTTTTAAACAGGAGATTTAAATAATCAAATAAAGAAATAAGATATTATAAAATATGATTTTTTTCTTATTCTTCCAAGCATTTGACATTTATTATATTTACATCAGACAATCATGTGACCATGATCATGTGAGCAGTGTGTTCATTTTTATATGTGGCAAAAGACTAGGGCTGTACAATAAGCATGAGCATATCATTTACTTTTCCTAGCCCTTATATATGTATACAAGTTAATAATTTACTTTTATATATTTATTTTACCTTGACTATCAAGAGTGTAGAATTTAGTAGAGATGCTATGACATGTCCCTACCAATATCCAACGACTAATAATTAAAACCAGAGAAGTTAAAGAAATACGCTAGAAAACTGTGCACTTTCAAGGACACACATTTAATACACGTATGGAGTAATAACATATAAGAGCCAGAGTGTTTCAAACATATGAGCACAGATCAGCTGAATGATAAAGTTTACCATCTTTAACTTTATGTTGTTAAAGTTAAAGGGGTTGGTTGCTTTGATGTCCCCACTAATATCAAATCAAACATACACCCTTGTTTATCATTGTGAATGCTATTATAATTACTGTTAATGCTACTTTTAGTTAACTAATAACTGTTAGTTATTAACTATTGCTTATAATGAATGCCACTATAGCCTAATTTAATATATAATTTTATAGCTGCTTATTTTTTTTATTCTTGTTCTGTTCTGAATACCGTTAAATTTAAAGGACTTGTTGTCGAGTGAGAGGAATTATAGTGTTTATAATGTTTTGTTATATTTACTGATATTTAATATACGTATAAATTAATGTAAATGTTTGCAATAACAAGTTGAATGGGTGTTTTTGGAGTAAGATCAATTTCTCTTTCATGAGATTACTTCCTCTTTTTGGCCAGGTTTTTTTTCTCTGTGTCATAAACTCTAGGGCGAGGTTTCTAACCCTGGTATTTTTAGGGGCGTGATATTCAAATGACGATTGTTTTCTGCCGCCACATTTATCAATGTACAATAGGATTGTGGGCATACAAATGTTTCATGAATCACACGTGAACTCTGTCGTTGATTGATGCGCATGGATCTGGGCTCGTTGTTACGTTACATCGATAAATGAGACCCAATGAAACTAAGTAGAATAAAACATAATTCTGACAGTGGGATGGATAAAAATGTTTTATTGTAGGCCTATATTATTTTATGTTTTTACATATCTTTTAAAAATTATTTATAATCTAAAACTATTTTTAATACTGTATTTTTTATCATTCTTAATTCAAAATAAAATGTAAAATGTTAATTTGTTAATATCTATTTCTGATTATCACAGGTTGCATGAAAAAAAGATAAATTACCACATTACTTGAGTTCACATTACTTGACTGCAACATTAAGGATGTTACTTCGACAAAATGATCTTGTGTACAGAAGTTAAATGTTATGACCTCCACATGCTATGACATTCCAACAAATAATTATGTCGTGGTCACATATTTTCACCTTCTCACCAGTTAATGTGCTGTGGCCATAACAAAACTAAGTAGATCAAATATGTCTATGTTCACCATAATTTAAAGTCACTGATGCATTTATACAGCTTTGTAACTGTATTATCAATCACAATATATATTTATAAGGCAACAACATGGCTAAAAACAACAATACAAAATAATTCACTTACTTGACATTGAAATAAACCTGCATTCCTAATAAATAATTGTAACTATAATATAGTAACATTGCAGACTAATAAAATCTTGTTTTTTTTTGTTTGTTTTTTAGTGAGTTAGCCGAGCTGCAACCAGCCAAATCTGAAAGTAATATTTAGATATTGATTTTTATAGTGTGCTTAAATAAAAAAAAAATAATAAATAAAACTTAGCTAGCTAGCAAACATGAGCAAACAACCAAGCCAATACTAATCAAACTTTCAATTAGCAAAATATCTAGCCTTGGCTAACAAAGCATAAACTTTCCTCTATTATTGGTGTTGTTGGACCTAAGGGTCATTTATTCTTCTACATGATGTTATCATCAGACCATCATATGAATGTTGACCCTATGTCGTCTGAAGACAGTGAGAGAATAAATCAATGATGACCTGTGGTCAACGTTCATATGATGGTCTGAAGAAAACATTTAAGAGAATAATCAATAAGGACTTGAGTTCAGCAGTCATATGATGGTCTGATGACCAAGTCATAGAAAAACATCAATAATGACAGCAAACTTTCAGTGTGTCACTATCACTCACAAGGCCTGTTCAAACCAAGTACAAAAACGATATCTATATAGTTCAAAATTCATTTTGAATATAAGAGAATAGCATAGTTCAAAACAATTTTAGACCTATTTCAGAACTTCATTTTTTCTTAGAGATCTTAGAGAAGATTGTTCTAACTCAATTGCAATGCTTTTTGGATCAGAATGCTGTTTATGAGGTTTTTCAATCAGGTTTTAAGGCCTACCATAGTACATAGTCTGCACTGTTAAGAGTACTAAATTATATATTATTATCAAGGGACTTAGGACACTGTGATTTGTATGCTTTTAGACCTAAGTGCATCATTCAGCACAACAGACCAGGGGATTCTTATCTCCCAACTTGAGGAGGTGGTTGGCATTCAGGGTTCTGCTCTCGATTGGTTTGGATCATTCTTATCAAATAGGAGTTTCCTGTCAACATTGGTCAGTCTTTTTCATCCTTTGTACCACTGACATGCGGGGTACTTCAAGGGTCTATTCTTGTCCCTATTTTATTCTCATTATATATTTTACCTTTAGGGACGATTTTTCGTTAATATGGAATTGCTTTCCATTTTTATGCTGATGACACACAAATTTATATGCCCTTTAAGAACAATGATGGAAATGCCCTTGATTCTTTATTAAATGTTTAATTGAGGTTAAGACCTGGTTGTTTCAATTTTTTTTTTATTATTATTATTTTAATGGGAGTAAAACAGAGCTTGTCTGATTTGGGGATCCTTCACTTCTTGAGCAGTTAAATTTAGTTGATCTGAAATTTGATAAAAAGGTTAACTCAATTGCTAAATCAAGTTTCTTTCACTTACGTCTGTTGGCAAAGGTTAAGTCGTTTCTATCTTTCAGTGATCTTGAGAAGGCAATTCATGTGTTTATCATGGTGAGACAATACTTTTGCAAATTATTGCAATTCTTTGTATGTGGGTGTCTGCCAAACTGCTTTAAACAGATTACAATTAGTTGTAGAATGTGGCTGCGAGGCTCTTGTCAGGGACTCAGAAGCGGGAGAATATGTATCCTATACTGTCTTCACTGGGCTGGTTGCCAGTCAAGTTTAGGATTGATTTATTAGTTTTTGTTTATAAGTCTCTAAATGGGTTGGCACCATCTTATTTGTCAGATCTTTTACAGGTGTATAAGCCCTTTAGGTCTTTAAGATCTTCTGATCAATCTGCTTTAATTGCACAGATGACTAGGTATAAGCGAAGGGGCGATCGGGCCTTTGCAGTTGCCTCTCCAATGCGTTGGAATAGGGTTCCGCTTCATATTAGACATGCTCCAACTCTAAATGTTTTTAAGAATCACCCGAAGTCTCATCTTCTTTCTTTAGCACCCTTACGAAAAAGAAGTTTATTCAAGTGTGCTATTAGTATACTTATTTTAAACTAAAAAATAGGAAAGTATACTTTTAGTTTACTTTTTATGTACTTCTCAGAAATGGGCTTTATGTACTTCTAAGATATATACTTATAATGACAATTAAGTATACTTGACTTATACTTACAAAAACTCAAAATATACTTGAAATTTACTTAAGTATACTTAATAAAATAAACTTGAAGTATACTACTTTTTGGTAAGGGCATTTGAGCCAACAGAGTGTTGAAGTATTGTTTTTGTTCTGTTTTAGTTGTCCTGTGTTGTGGTGTGGATATGTTTAAACTGTGTTGATTTTGTACAGCACTTTGGTCAATGCTCTGTTGTATTAAACCTCCTTGCGACAGCATATATGGAAGTGCCATCCTGGCCATGACTGTGCAACCTGAAATGTCTTATGCTACCCAACAAAACACAATGCTAGAGACAAATCAGTCAAAAGAGACAATGAGAGAGCGATTGTCTGTGGCCACAACCTGCAAAACCATTCTAGTTTTTGGGGGTTGTCTTGTTGTTGTCTCTCCAGTGCTTCTATTGTCTCTTTAGACAAATTGATTGGTAATCACTTAAGAATTTTAACTGGAAAGAGTGGTTTCCCTAAGGTTTAAGAGACTTGGTGTGAGGATCAAGTTTTCCATTTATTTGAGCAGTCTGTAATCATCAAATAAATAATCTCAATATATACTCATACACAATAGTTTGTCAGTTTCTGAAAGGCATCATAACAGGGAAGTAAGTAGGGTTGGGTATTGTTCGAATTTTATCAATTCCGATTCCGTTTCTGCTTATTGATTCTGATTCTTTTCGATTCCCAGTTTCGATTCCAATGTGATTAAATTATGATATCAAACATTTATCCTGTGTCTCTTTTTTTGAAAACCATTTATTGGAGCTGAATAACCTAAACAAAAATCAGCAGGCTACATAAAAACTATAAGAGCTGCTTGTGTGCAAAATAGAACTGCATGATTCTTGATAAACTGAGTTCCCCTCCCCAATGAAAGTTGTGGTTCTCTTATGATTCTGAAGAAAAAACATTAGATAACTAAACAAAATCACATGTCATTTTTGAATGAATGATTCAATGACTCACTCAAGACGTACTCGTTTCATTACTGGATGAATCAGCGTTCTTGAACAAATATCATGTATGATTCAGAGACAAATACATTTTAACAGCCCCTTTTTTGCCACCTACTGGCATAATGATGTAATCGATAAATCTTCATTTGAAGTATCAATTAGCTTTCAAAAGGTGATTTACTCTATTTCAATCGCTACCGTACACATCAGAGTTTATATCAGAACTATGAACTTTTATCCAAGTACTTCTGTGATTTAAATGTTTGTAACACAGAAATAATGATACTGTGTGGTTGAAAAAAACTGTGAATCTGTTTCATTCATGACAGACAGCTGCCCTCTTCAGGTCAACAGCAGCGCAAACGCAGATTTAAATGTTCAGATCACTCAGGTGTGATCGTACGCTGCACAGATGAAACAAGTGATCACAACATTTTAATCGCACACGTCAAAGGTTGAGGAATGAAACAGACGAATCGTAATGTAGGAACAGAATCACGTTGGTGTTTGAATCGTGTTCGCGATCTTTAACGATCTATTAAATTAAAGTGCTTTGTTATGTTGGTGGTGACATACCTCTCTTGCAACATGTTTAGGTATCACAGATATTATACTTAGCTTTAGGCTTCTGATCGCAAATGTAGCCAAACTTTGGTGTGCTTAGATTAGCGAACAAGGTCCTGGCAGATCACTGGGTCCGGTCCTCACAGATGAAGAAAAAAGCACATAGGAATCGATAGGCAGATTCAAATTTTTAATTTGACAACAAGTATCTGATTCCTGACCTTAAGTATCCGATTCTAGGATCAGAATTGATTTTCGATTCCCAACCCTAGAAGTGAGGCAGCGGTGATGCAAAATATTACAACGGTCGTGTCTGTTGCCGTCTTCCTGGAAAGCAGATGACACCTTAGACAAGATGTCAAACAAAAACAACCAGTAATGTGTACATGTATGAAAGTTTTAGCACAACCTCAAATCTTTTGTCAAATCAGCTTATCTTTGTAATCTCTGTGAACCTGGACCACAAAACCATTCAACCGGTCAATTTTTTGAAATTGAGATTTCTACATCATCTGAAAGCTGAATAAAGCTTCTCATTGATGTTTGGTTTAATAGGACAATATTTGGCGAGATACAACTATTTCAAAATTAAATTTTCATCGATTCATTTTTAAATTTTCATTAAATTATCATATGAAAACAACTGTAGTGTGATAAGGGGTGAAAGCAGCAAAAACTTTGCTCCTCCTGTATTGCTCCTGCATCACAAAACTTCATTTATGATGAAGATCCAGGCGTAGATATTATAACAGTCTATCGATAAATGCACACACCTTGTCCTCTGTTTCTGCCGCTGCGGACTGAAGAACAAGCTGAATGATGGGGACGAGCCAAAGCTTGCTGCAGTTTTAAATGGGACTGAGGCGATCACAAATCTGTGAACAGATTACGAAGCTAGAAACAGTTTTTTAGAGGTACAAAGTACAAATTTAGGGGGGCTGAAACGCCCCTGAATAGGGCCTACCGACACCCCTTTGACTCATGTTGCTACAGCTCTTATCACGCACTTCACTGCTCACTGAACAAGCAGAAGTGCTTAACAGTTGCTCAAGAGTTTAAATAGTTTTGAATTCAGTGTTTTTTTCCCCAATCAATAATATTTCTGTTTGGGGTACCCATTCCACCAGCAGCAGCCTGGTCATGTGTTTTCCAGTTGTTGATTTTTAAAGTGAAACTAAGAGTGAAACTGCACATTGTTGTTTGCTCAGTCAATAAGGAAAAGTTCTTAGGAATTTCCATTCAGTGTCATCAGAAACAAGGTTTATCACAGGTTAAACAGACAGGTCAGCTTTTGTTGTTCATAGCTCAGATATATAAGATGTCATTCTAATCTGTGTCATGTAGTACCACAAAAAAGAAAAGCATCTTATCTTTTTATGTGGCTGCACATTCTGGAAACAACCCAAGCTTCTTGTATCTGCTGTCACATGTTTTTCAGTTTGCAGTTGCTGATTTTAAAAAAGGGAAACTAAGAGTGAAAGTGCGTGTTGTTGTTTGCTCAGTTAATAGGAGGAGCTCAAATCAGCCACAGAGAATAACCAGAGACACACTGAGAGACCGGGGGCCTCGTTTATCAACAGTGTGTAGAAAAGGTTCTATATTTTGTCCTTATATTTACATACATTCCTACATATAAGTACAATCTAGTAAATCACACACTTTGTGTGAAACTGCGCTTACACACTCATTACGCACACATCTGTGTGTACACACTGTTGATAAATGAGGGCCCAGGAACGTCCCCTAACTCACTCTCGACCAATCAGCATCAAGAGTCTGGAGCTGAGGGTGTGTCTAAGAAACATGGGTAGAATATCAGGAAGCTACAACATGAACACAACTCAGACTAGACTTGAGTGAACTAAAACAGGTAAGGGACGTTCCTTCATTCAGATCATTCTAGCACTTGTGCTGCTCTTGTAACTGTAAACAATACAATGTCTAATGTTTTACAGTCAGCACCAGCACAGCAGCAGATTCTTCATGTTTGTTTTTGCTCCTGCAGTTGCTCATGTGTGACCGTTTGTCTTGAGATTGTGTTACTGATTTAACTTTAGCACTAAATGAGTGTGTGTGTGTGTGTGTGTGTGTGTGTTAGTGAACTGACTTGTCTTGATAGATGTTCTGGACATGTTTTGTTAGAGCACAAAGGTCTTTGTTCATGTGACATGATTAACTTGTATTTTACTTCTCTAGTAGAAAGCAGCATCAGCTAAACCCAGTCTGGTTATAGATTGTAGCTGGGCACAAACAAATCTGACAGCATTTCTAACAAATCTACGTGTTTCATTTAGCCAGCTTGTGTAATTTGTTGGGAATATGTGTTAATGCAATACAAAAAACACAACATTTACACAAACAATCCCGGACAGAAAGAGGAACTGCTCATGTGGGGAGTTACTGTACTGTGTAATGCAGGATTATTGGAGTATTTCTCAATGCAGTTGAATAAAGGAAGTGAAATGTGTTTGGGTCTCCAGTGAGCATGGACAAACCAGTGTGCTTGATTGACACGGCGTCCGATGGGAAGCTGTGTGTCCAGCAGTCAGCGCTGCAGGTTCTGGAGCAGATCCAGCAGCCCGTGGTGGTGGTGGCCGTGGTGGGTCTCTACCGCACCGGGAAGTCCTACCTGATGAATCGACTGGCAGGGAAACAAACAGGTCAGCAGTACTGATGTCATCCAAACGCTCGTGTCCTTCAGATGAATGCATGCAAGTCATTGTGGGGTTTCTGGTGTGTCGTTATCAGGGTTTGCACTGGGCAGCACAATCGAGTCCAAGACGAAGGGCATCTGGATGTGGTGCGTGCCTCACCCCACTAAACCAGGAACCACTCTGGTGCTGCTGGACACCGAGGGACTCGGGGACGTGGACAAGGTGACAAACTAAAGTAGTGAAGTAACAGCCTCTATAGTCTGAAAAAAACATTCAGAAGAACCACTGGTGAGAAACTGTGCAGGCACGGGTATTTGGACTCAATCCGATACACGCTGATAGGCAGCTGCTTTCAAATGTTCCTGTGCTCGTGTTCACGCTCTGTCTCAAGACTGTGTAAAGGTCCTGCCGCGCTCTCTCGTAGTGGATGTGTTTTCTGCAGTCGAGGCAGTGTTCTCGGGGTGGACGGTGCCATAGCTGCAAACAACAAGGTCACATTTTATTTTAATAAAAATAAATAAACAAAATAGGCTAGTATATCTGTTATTTGCTATTCATCATTTTATAACATTATGACTATAACTAGTGTAGTTTTCATGACAGACAGTTAACTATGACATTAGGCCTACACGTACTCGTATTTTTACCTGACAAAACCAACTCGTACACGTTTGCTCTGGATTTTTTTTTCTTTATTTATATCTCCGTTAAATATTTTGGATGGATCATACAAATCTGGGAATTCCTTTGTATTTTAAATAATCTTCATCATGTTTTCTGCGCTCCAACATGAGCTCAGTGAGATGTTCTTTTGGTTGTTAATCTGCCTGATAATTGGTAAACCAACACAGCTTCTGCTTACAAGAATATAGATTAGATTTTATCTTTGGCGGCGCCTGGCGTGAAGAGCTGTAAAGGTTTAATGAGTTTCGTCTACCTCATGTAGAAGATTTAACGTGGGTGCGGTTCGGGTCATGTTTTTTTGCTGTCAGATAACGGGTCGGGTGTTCTGTTAATTACTGTGGGTGCGGTTTTATCAAGCAGGGCCTGTGCAGGACTCTGCCCTCCAGTGATGCATCATCCAGGGTAGAAACAGATTAAAATATACTGTTTGAGGGAAGTCATGGGAACAACTTGAGAGACACAACTGTGTAAAAACAGTTTACAAACTTTTGAAATTGTTGTTTAAAATTACGTTAACTGAGTTCTTCAGTGGAGAGAGTCTGGCAGGGAAAGAAAAAAGAGCATGCAGGGTGGAGGACTTGCAAGAAGCATTTTCAGTGCTTAACCTCTAATTAATCCAGAGTAGTATGGGCCGCATATTCAGTCATAGAACATAAAATTAGGAAAGACCTTGGTTTCTGCAGGATACCTTTCTGGATATTTGGAGTCTCGCCATTCCATATGAATTGAGAAATAGAACTTTCTAATGTAGCAAACAAGGATAAAGATAAAAGACAAAGATATAAGAATGTGACAGATGACTGATTATTCTGTTCCCCTAATCTGACACTCCACAGTGACAGTGAATTACTGTTCATTTTCATAACAACTACCAGGGAAGTAGACGGTCAGTTATTGTCTTTAGGCTGTCAGTGTATGCATGTCATTGCAATGTCAATTTTTGTCAAATGATTGTCTGTCTCAGGGGGACCCGAAGCATGATACCAAGATCTTTTCTCTGTCCG
Source organism: allo-octoploid hybrid of Carassius auratus x Cyprinus carpio (assembly GCA_024542945.1). Taxonomy (NCBI): domain Eukaryota; kingdom Metazoa; phylum Chordata; class Actinopteri; order Cypriniformes; species allo-octoploid hybrid of Carassius auratus x Cyprinus carpio. Next base: position 40,105,466 of record CM044998.1, on the reverse strand, counting down.
TCCTTCTGAGTAGCACACTAGTGCTGAACAGCCAAGGGACGATCGACAACAGAGCTATTGAGGAACTGCAGTATCCTTCCATTCCTACATTCCTGAATTTCCTGTCCATGTGTGGTTTGGCCTGACATTGTTCTGTGTAAAATGGCTGGAACAGCATTATTAAACCTGTAGTTATCTTCCCTGCCTTTTCCTGGGTTTGCTCGGTAAGAATTTAAACAATAATGAAGTTCTCATATATCAAAATGGTTAGTTCTCATTACAGTTTTGAAACATGCTAGAACATTTGTAATCTGTGGAGTGGAGGGGAAAGAGGGGAGACATCACAACAACAGCTTCTGATCCAGTCAGTTTTATTTTACTCTCACTGAGTTTAAATAAAAGGCTTTTGAGAAACAGTTTAAACATTTTCTCAAATGCCCTTCAAAAGGGAACGTCTCAGGTTATGCATGTATCCATGGTTCCCTGAGAAGGCGAATGAGATGCTGCTTCCCTTTGCCATGCTTCATGAATTCCTTTCAGACAAGAAGTGGATGACATTTTTTACAGGTGCCCTTTTATATTCTCGAGCGCACCTGTCGTGACGTCATGGGCTGCTGCCTGCCAATGTCAAGTTCATTGTTGTGTTTAGACATACTTCAGACACCAGTCATTCTGAAGACTTTCTCCCAAAGCAAGCAGCGTCTTGTTCCCCTTCCCGGGGAACCATGGTTACATGCGTGACCTGAAACGTTTTTTTTTTTTTGTACTGTTGTCTGAGATCCACTTATAATGTAATCAAGATTTTTGCATCAAAAACAGCATAATTTAGAAGTAATAGGCTATTTTCTGTCTTGTTTTCAACCCCCTCATCAGAACGCTTGTTTGAATAGGTGTGTAGGATTGTAGACTTGAAAGTAAACACCACTGCTATGATTAAAAACTGTCTCATGAAAACTGTCTATAAAACTGTTGCCAAAAAAGAAGCTTTAAGGGCTTCTTACGGTTTTCCACCAAAATAACATCTGAAAATTAATTAAAATGTTAATAACATAATTTTATAGTTTAATTATAAAATATAATTACTTGTATTACATAATCATTCTCTTTCATATCAAACTTTTAATTACAGTACTTCTTGAGCACAAGATTTTCACTATAAATTTGTTCCACCATGTCTGTGTAAATAAGTTGAGGCAGCAGTTTAAAACTACTCTCCGTTATTCTTCTCTTTATTTCAACATAGTCTTTAGGCTAATTAATTTGACATTTTAATGGTTATAATATTTGTAATGTCTTACCATTACTCTTTTGGTATTGCATAATGCCTGTCTAGGTGGGGAATGGAAAAGTTGGGAACCCTTTTATTACACAAATGTACACACATCCTGTGATAGCTCAAATAAATGCACAGCAATTTGCATTTGGATTCTGCATTACAAATGCAACAGCATATGCACATATATTTTCAGTGACTTTTAAGACTGTTATTTTGTTAGTTTACCGACAAATATAAACACTTTCACCAGTTATATGCTATTCGAGGAGCTCTGGAACTGAAGGAATACATAATTATTGACACATTTAGCTCTCTGTTTTCTCTATATGGCTTTAGGATGTTCCCTATTTGCTTAGTATCCAAACCTTAACCATCTACAGATATGTCACAGAGTTAACGGAGTACATCAAGATCAAATCTGATGAGGATGAAGAGGACTCAGAGTTTGTCAAGTTCTTCCCCAGTTTCATCTGGGCCGTGAGGGACTTCACCCTAGAACAAAAAATAAATGGCAATTACGTGACCGAGGACGAATACTTGGAATTTGCCTTGAAGCTGAAACCAGGTGAAATTCAAATTGAGCTTTTAAATGATCTGACCATAAATTAGAAATATAGTCAGCTAGTCAAATAATATTAAGGTGCCCCATCATGGATTTATGAAAATTACCTTCCATGTAGTGTGTGATGCAGCTCTAAGTGAATGAAAACATCTTGCAAAGTTTTAAATCTGAAAGTGCACCGTGTATAAAGTTATTGTCTTTCAAAAGAAAGAGTCGACTTTGAATCATTGAAACGAGTCATTTTAAAATGAATCCCAAGCTGTTTCATGTTGACGTCAACATGAAATATTAGCATATTGCCCACCCACTCGTTGAACGTGCACAGACCTGGAAAAACTTGCTTTTTGCATTGGCCTGAATGAAAATGCAAATATTTTTGCCACGAGGTACTGCTTTTGGAGCGGTAAAAGCTCACAAACATTGCTTTAAATAAAATCAACCAATTGGACCAATCACCGCAGATTAGCGTCACGCAAAGGAGGGGTTTGGAAAAATTAAGCATTGAGCGAATCATTTGGGAGTCGTTGAGCAAATAAGGTAAAAATAAATGCATATTATCAGAAAATGAAAGTGTTCTTTGGCCTTTCATGCATGTCAGCCTGTTGTTGGGGACTCCCAAACCCAAAATATGAACCTTTCATAACCCATAATAGGGGCATTTATAATGATAATAAAATAATTTCTGCAAAAACATGCAAGCATTTGAAAGCAACTGGGAATTTCAATTTAGAAGCAACACTGTAATTTGCTGATCTCTTTGACAAATGCATCTTTTAAAGGCTCTTCAAGAACAGTCAACGAGTTCAACCTTCCACGGCAATGTATCCGAAATTATTTCCCATCCCGGAAGTGTTTTACTTTCCCTTTCCCAACCGCCCCAGAGAAAGTTTCTCATCTGGAGAGCCTGGATCCTGCTGACCTTTCCCCAGATTTCCAGGAGGTCACGCAACGTTTCTGCAACTTTGTCTATGACAGGAGTGAAGTGAAGAAGCTGAAGGATGGATACACCGTCACTGGCAGAGGTGAGTCTTTTTCTGCTGTCAACAGAGCAACCATGTTTTGGGTTCAAATACCTAAAATCATTGGGGGAAAAAAAGGGGTTGTGTTTGTTGCACTATGTTGTTATTGGTTATATACCTGACCTAGCCAAAGGATAACATGTTTCTGGCATGTTATATGCTTAGCAGCATATAATGTAACTCTAACTGATGCAGTGTGTAGCTTTTTATTTCTTAAAACAACCATGTCCATATTCCAAACTGTAGTTCAGTGTGCATGAGGAATCCTTTTCATGTTTCATTTTCACTAGAGTCCTGACCTTAACCCCACTGAAAGTCTTTGGGATATGCAGCTGGAGTTGATTTTACAGAGTGGTTCCACTGGCAATAAAAGATCTCAGCCAAAAATTAATACAACTCTCCATGGAAATAATTGTGATGTTGCATAACATTGTCAAAACAATGAAACAACAAAAGCGCAATACGATAAAGGCGTTCCAAGAAAAATATTAAAGCGTGCAACTTATTTTTGGACAGGCAGTGTAAAGTTGACATCCCAAGACTTTCAATAGTGATTCTGCAGTAGTAATGTATACCAACAGGGTTTCTAAATTGATTGTCCTTAAATCTTTGTGGTTTTATAGCATTATACTGAGAGACATAATGTAAGTTCAAGCTGAATATTCCTGCTAAAGTATATTGTATGAATTGAGTAACAAATATGACCATTATTTTCTGAACTGCATATTATTAATTTACAAATGCCAAGTTAACGTTCTTTTATTTGACCCTTCTCCTTCCCTGTAGTCCTGGGTCAGTTTGCGAAGACATATGTAGACACACTTTCCAGCGGTGAAGTTCCATTTCTGGAGAATGCTGTGATGGCCATGGCACTGATTGAGAATGAGGCTGCGCTGAAGGAGGGGCTTGAGGTGTACCAGAGTGGAATGGAGAAGCTGAAGAAGTCCTTCCCTCTGGAACTGAAGGAGGTCTCAGCAGAACACCAAAGTCTCAGCACGACTGCAACACAAGTCCTAATGAAGCGCTGCTTTAAGGACAGCGAGGGGATGTACCTGAAATCTCTAGAGGTGACCTTTCAATAATTATGTACAATTAAGTTGTTATTAAACATACTGGTCAGGCAAAAGAGTCAAAGTTTACAGTATTTAAACATCTGGTGTTCAAGGACACATTGAGACGGGGTGATGTCTGTTTGAAGGGAGTTCTGGGCATATTTGGCCAGAAAGCAGCGACTCCATTCAGTATTCTTCTTTTTTTTTCGGCTGTAATGAGTGATATGTCTCTGACATTTTAACCATTCAAAGAAATCTAAAGGCACCTTCACATTCAGCTTTTGATTCAAAGTTATTTTGAGTCATTGTAGCCTCTAATATATGGTGTTTTAAGTTTTTGTCTCTGATATGTTGTGTGGTGTTGCAGGAAGGCATTAATAATCTCTTTCATGGATACTTGTTTCAAAATGAGGAGGCTTCAAAGAAAAGATGTGAGAATATTCTGTCATCCCTCTCTGCAACAATGACCGAAAAGCTGAAGAAAGGATCCTATGCCATACCTGGTGGTTATCTTCTCTTCTCCCAGGACCTTGAAGACATTGTGAAGAATTACAAAATACAAGCTAATAACGGAGTCAAGGTGATTATCAATGTTTGACATCGATGTTTGACACAACCTGGCCTTTTAGATAATAAAGGGTTAGTTCACCCAAAAATTAACCCATAAATGACTCACCCTCACATCATCCTAGGTGTATATGACTTTCTTCTTTCAGACGAATCCAGTCAGAGTTATATTAAAAACTGTCTTTGATCTTTCAAGCTGTTTAGTGCCACTCAGCGGGTGTTGCATGCATCAGTCCAAAAGAAGTTAAATAAAAAGCGCCCATCAATAAAAAAAAGTCTCACACGGTTGTAGCGAATTGATGCTTTTTTGTAAGAAAAATATCCATATTCATAACGTTATAATCACTTTAATGTAGCTTGCGCCAATAGTTGCACACGGACGCAGCTCCGGGAGCATGACATATGAGGTGGTGAGTCTCGTCACGTTCTTCTTTACAAATTCTCATTTTGTACCTCTAATTAGTGACCGTTTTGTTATGATCTCTTCCCTGCGTTTCCGCGTGTGTCTCTTCTGAGCAGCGCATGCGCAGCGCTGACCTCATACGTCATCAGCCAGAGCTGCTTCTGTTTTACAACAGTGAGCGCAAGCTAGATTAAAATGATTATTATGTTTTAAATATGGTTATTTTTCTTACAACTAAACAACCCCCCAGGAGACACTTGTATTTTTATGGATGGGCGCTTTTTATTTCACTTCTTTTGGACTGATTCATGTTTATCCCCCCACTGAGTGGCACTAAACAGCTTGAAAGATCAAAGACAATGTTTAATATAACTCCAACTGGATTCGTCTGAAAGAAGAAAGTCATATACACCTAGGATGAATTGAGGGTGAGTCATTTATGGGCTCATTTTCATTTTTGGGTGAACTAACCCTTTACGAGATCTCTGTAAGAGGCTTGTCAATGTTTTTCTAGAATGTGTACACACAATCTAGAATCAGATGGGAATAATCCAGTTCCTGGTTTAAATCCTTCTGGATAAATATTGAAGTGGCCTTGAGGAAGACATTGACTACTCTGTGTCTCTGTGTGTCTCTGGTGAGACATAGACACTTGTATGGTAGACTCCACCGCTTGGTGATTTGTAGGTTGATTTGGACAAAAGCAAAAGGTCTTGTTTTGCTGTAATGTTGTATGTGACAAAAAAATATGTCAGTTGTGATGTAAAACCAAATTCCATGAGACTAATGCCCAATGCATATCTGACCCAAGCATTAGTAGTAGAAGTCAATTTTTGATAGTACTAATCACAGATAATGTGGTAGTGGCGGTTCATGTTATCATGTATGTGGTGTCCACAGGCAGAAGACACACTTGAAGTGTTTCTGAAGCAGAAGTCAGTGGAGTCTAATGCAGTTCTGCAGGCTGACAATAAACTGACGGAGAAGGATAAAAAACTTATGGGTGAGAGTCTTTAGCATGAAACAATAGCTCCTTCTAGAGGAGAAAACCAGTTCATCAGAGAATTGGTGCCTTCTTTACAGTGAAACTAATACGTTAATAATCAAATGCAGTGTAGTTTCTTGCATACCAAATATCATTAGTATTCACTAGTTCTGAAGAAAAATGCACAATAGCCTTTATATTCTTAACTTGGGTTTTATGTAATTGTCTTGAGTAAATTAAGCTTTGCTGAAATGTTTTGTTAGAGAGGCGATTTAACTGCATTGAAATCATCATGCGTCGTTTGAATCGGGCAGGACTTTAGTTATGAGTTAAGATATCACTTAGGATACATTTTTTTTCAGATCTTGGTTTTATCCAGATGTTTTTTTTTTAAGTCTGGACAGCACAAAAAAACAACAAAAAAAAATCTGTTATTTTCAAATCTGATTTAAGGCACATTTGTAGGTGTTTGAAAATGCATCTCAGTCTGGACGCTCCCAACTCGTCACAGATTGACACTTAGTAAAATGTAAATGTATTTGTTATATACTTAGCATGAAACAGATGTATTTCAAATACATTTTAGTATATTTATTTTCACTAGGGTAAACATAGTCTTTATCTCATGTTTCCAGCACTTGATATGATATGCAATGTTTCCATTTCCACCAGTTTGTAACATAAATAATACAGATGTCTGCCAAATTAAGAAAGTTGTGCTGACAATGTACACTCTAACATGAAAGTCATTAAAAAGTCCATATTAAACTTCCCACTAAACGTTATTACTTTTGCCTGATTGCCTTCTTCCAGAGGAAAGAGAGAAGGCCATTCTCCTGGCTCAAGAAATAAACACCAAGGAACAGAAGCAGCGACAGCTGGAAGAGAAGATCGAAACCGAGAGAAGGAGTAATGAAGAGAGGATGAGACAGATGAAGGAGAAGATGGATGAGGAGCTGAGGCTTCAGAGAGAGGAGGCCGAGCGTGCCACGGACAGCAAACTGAGGGAGCAGGCCGCTCTGATGGAGAAGGGCTTTAAGGAGAAAGCTGACAGGATGAGCCAGGAGATTGAAGAGTTCAGGAGGAAGAATAAAAACGCAGAGAAGGAAAGTCAGAAACTGTTTGAAAAGATGATCGCAAACATGAACAAAAGACACGCTGAGACTATGAATATGTTGCAGAAGCAACACAGCGAGCAGATGGAGGCAATCAGGAACATGCCGAAGCCTTCGTCTGATCCCTTCGCTCTAGTCTTAAATCTGCTAGTCAAAGGTCTCACCATCTTTGCCAGTGGCTCACGTCGCTGTTAAAGCAGCCATCGATCCCTGGCAGACACTTTCAGACAAAGCAATGTAATAGTGATGGAGGCTGCCAATCAGGGTCCCATCCCCATCATCGGGAGCAAGTGGAGTTCAATGTCTTCCCCAAGGATCCTTTAACATATGGATTCAAACTCTGCAACTTTAGATTGCAGCAGTGCTTCTCGTTTCTTCAATTGTACATACTCAATCATGGTGTTATTAGACAACTGATACATCCTTCATCATAGCAGACTGTTTGGTTTATGGGTAACAGGCTTGAGGATGGAGGAGCGAGGACATGAGGAATCATCCCTTGAGAAGCACCTCAAGTCTGTTTCTTTACCCCATGCCTCCTCCATTCAAACCCTTCCAATCAGCTAATGCACTGCCACATTTTTTTCTGATTGGATGAAAATTTTTGTAATCCTGTAATTAGTGAGTTTACTTTGATCAAAATATTTACTTTTCTGTTTTATAAAGCCATGTGGCAGTGGTGTTATTTTCAGCAAAATGTAGAGCCCTTTTACAAAAAAAAAAAAAACTTTTCACTTACAGAAGGTTAAAAAGTGTGTGTCTTTTATATGACTCTTTTTTTTCTTGTTAATGTATGTACTAAGTTTTAAAATACAGGTCAAACTGTGGTGATGTCAGGTCAAATAAAATACTCCACAATACTTGAAAGGTGTATTTCTTAAAGTTGTAGAGAGAGTAGCTCCCCTTAGAGCAGTGGTTCCCAATCCTGGTCCTGAAGAACACCCAACACTGCACATTTTAGATGTCTCCCTATTCAAACACACCTGATTCAACTCATCAGCTCATTAGTGGAGACTCCAAGACCTCAAATGTGTGTGTCAGATTAAAAAGCCATGATTCACATTCACTTGCATTATAGGACTGACAGACTGCAGCGGTTTGAGTTAAAAATCTTTGTTTGTGTTCTACTGAAGAAACAAAGTCACCTACATCTTGGATGCCCTGGGGGTAAGCAGATAAACATCAAATGTTCTTTTTTGGGTGAAATATCCCTTTAAAGCTTTGCGAATGTCTTGACTGGTGTCATGATCAGGGATTGCCAGCTCTTTCTCACCCTCTTCCCTGTCCACGTCATCCTCCAAATTTTCCAGCAGGTCAGACTCCAGCATTTCACTGCTGCACAGAAAGCTGGAGTCTGGGCTCTTATGAAGTTGTGGTGGGAACAGGAAAGGGTCTGAGGATCACTTAAGTGCTGAAGACAGCCAAAAAAGAACCGGGTTCTCGCATTGGCTGGTTCACTTTAAGTGAACTTTAAAACAAACTATATGTGAAACACTCTAAAGCAGGGGTGGGAAAGTATGAGATTTCCAGAATGATCAAATAACTAAATTAACAAACAACTGATATTTGATCAACATAGAGCAATATAGTAACAGAGGCTTGTATTGTATTTTTCGTTGTATATTGAAATCAATTTCTGATACTAATACGTTCATGTTTAATAATTACGTACATAAAGAAATGGGCTATATTTTGTGTTGGATCAGTTACCTGTGTCACACCCACCTAAACGGTTTAAATATTGCTTATCCTGTCCTAAAAGACCATAAACATTGCAAACAACATCTGAAGTAAAAATTTATTTACATACACATAACATGAAAACTAATCTTGTGTGACTCCTTTGCTTCACAGTGGGTGATTTTAGGTCAGCAGTTTGGCTGTAAATGGCTGGTGGTCAATGGCGCTCTCTGCTGGTAGGGAATAGTAAGATGGTGGATCAAATACTTCCGAATGTCTTCCTGATGGCAGTTTAGATGATCATTATCAGTGTTGGAAAGTTACTTTCAAAAGTAATGCATTACAATATTGCGTTACGCCCTAAAAAAGTAACTAATTACGTTACTTAGTCACTTTGTAATGCAAAAGTAACGTAACGCATTACTTTACAGAAAATCTAGTTACTTTTTAAATATGAGGAGGGCTTGATTGTGTTTAATATAAGAAGTTCTATTTTTAACAACTGTAAAAGCCCTTTCACAACAAAAAGTGTAAAAAAAAAACATCATATAAAAAATATTTACCTAGTTTTATTTAGTAATGGATAAATATATTGATGTTCACTTCTACTTGAAATAGAACACAGACAAGGGCGTAGATTTGGTTTGAACATTGGGGGGGTTGAACGTTGTATGCTGCCTGTTATTTTTTTCAATTTTTTTTTTACATTTTTTTGTGTATTGTTATTGGATAATTTATTTCTTCCTATCTATCTATCTATCTATCTATCTATCTATCTATCTATCCATCTGTCGATCTAGCTATCTATCTACATGCTTTAACTGATTACAAATTCAACATATACAAATATGAAAGAGACAACATTTAGACATTTATTTTAAGATTTGTACATTCCACCTTAATGCATTTAAAAAATTTTTTAAAGGGAAACACATCGGCTCTTGAACAACTGTCTATACTGTTTCCTATTTTATTTTATTGATTGAATGGCATCTTTACCTGATCACCTGCTCCTCCTCTCCCTCTGCTGACTTTTCTACCCTGCTGCTATATTTACCTCGAATCTGTTATAAAAACATGTTAAGAGATTATACACCTCATAACGTTATGAAATTTGTGTATAATCATCATTCATAAAATTCTAACATAGTAGAGATTATTTAAAGAAAGAAATTAAGTATTGAAACCACCAGAAGCCGGCAGCGTTTCACTGTTTTAATGAGTTAACCACTTAAATCGTTCATTCATCCAATTCGTTCAAAAGTCAGATTAATTTAGGAAGAAAACAAACACAGATGTGAATACTTTTGTCATTGATAATTACAGACACTATTGAAAAATAAACTAGCAAAACAGACAGCTGCTTTGGTAACTTGTTATACTGATAGTTATAGCTAAATACATTGCAATGGATTAGCTAGTTAAAATATGTGGTGTGTACTTAGCTATTACACAATATTCTTGTACCTCATTTTCAGTACATGCTTTATTTGTTTATTTTTTGCATCCCTCTCTGACCAGCAGTTAAATATAGTCTGCTGTGCAGCGCTTCTCTTCATTTTTGGCGCTAACGTTACCTGTGTGCTCTCCCATTCAAACACCACTCGCGTTGTTTTGGTGAAAGTGCGACTCATTGGTTGGGCCGCTTGGACATACTGAATTTGGGATTTTCCTTAGTTGTTAGTTATAATCATCAAAATTAAAAGAAATAAACATTTGAAATATATCAGTCTGTGAGTAATGAATGAATATAATATACAAGTTTCACTTTTTGAATGGAATTAGTGAAATAAATCAACTTTTTGATGATATTCTAATTATATGACCAGCACCTATATATGTACCTATTTTGCTCCACAGTCTTCCTCCTACTTTTCCTGTCCAGATGTCTTGTAATACTGAAAATAGCAACGAAAAAAAAAACCCACTAATGATAATAGAATGTTGTTCTCTTTACATACTGTAGGTTTTAAAAGGTGGATACATACAATCAGTGCAAGACACAGCTGAGGGGCACCACGGGAGGCCGCAGACTGAGGGGCACCACGGGAGGCCGCAGACTGAGGGGCACCAGGGGAAGCTGCAGACTGAGGGGCACCAGAGGAGGCTGCAAAACGGGGGTCACCAGAGGAGGCCACAGACTGAGGGGCACCAGAGGAGAACACACCCCACTAATGATAATAGAATGTTGTTCTCTTTACATACTGTAGGTTTTAAAAAGTGTATACATACAATCAGTGCAAGACACAGCTGAGGGGCACCAGGGGAGGCCGCAGACTGAGGGGCACCAGAGGAGGCTGCAAAACGGGGGTCACCAGAGGAGGCCACAGACTGAGGGGCACCAGAGGAGAACACACCCCACTAATGATAATAGAATGTTGTTCTCTTTACATACTGTAGGTTTTAAAAAGTGGATACATACAATCAGTGCAAGACACAGCTGAGGGGCACCAGGGGAGGCCGCAGACTGTGGGGCACCAGAGGAGGCTGCAAAACGGGGGTCACCAGAGGAGGCTACAGACTGTAGGGACACCAGAGGAGGCCACAGATGAGGGTCACCAGAGAAAGGTGCAGACTGTAGGGTCACCAGAGAAAGGTGCAGACTGTAGGGACACCAGAGGAGGCCACAGATGAGGGGCACCAGAGGAAGGTGCAGACTGTGGGGCCCAAGGGGAGGCCACAGACTGAGGGTCACCAGAGGAGGCTGCAAAACGGGGGTCACCAGAGGAGGCTACAGACTGTGGGGACACCAGAGGAGGCCACAGATGAGGGGCACCAGAGGAAGGTGCAGACTGTAGGGACACCAGAGGAAGGTGCAGACTGAGGGTCACCAGAGGAGGCCACAGATGAGGGGCACCAGGGAAGGCCGCAGACTGTGGGGCCCAAGGGGAGGCCACAGACTGAGGGTCACCAGAGGAGGCTGCAAAACGGGAGTCACCAGAGGAGGCTACAGACTGTGGGGACACCAGAGGAGGCCACAGACTGAGAGGCACCAGAGGAGAACACACCCCACTAATGATAATAGAATGTTGTGTAGGTTTTAAAAAGTGGATACATACAATCAGTGCAAGACACAGCTGAGGGGCACCAGGGGAGGCTGCAAAACGGGGGTCACCAGAGGAGGCTACAGACTGTAGGGACACCAGAGGAGGCCACAGATGAGGGGCACCAGAGGAGGCCGCAGACTGTGGGGCACCAGGGGAGGCCACAGACTGAGGGTCACCAGAGGAGGCCACAGGACAGGGGGCACCACAGGAGGCCTCAGGACGAGGGGCACCAGAGGAGGCCACAGACTGAGGGGCACCAGAGGAGGCCACAGATGAGGGGTACCAGGGGAGGCCGCAGACTGTGGGGCACCAGGGGAGGCCACAGGCTGAGGGGCACCAGAGGAGGCCACAGGACAGGGGGCACCACAGGAGGACGAGGGGCACCAGAGGAGAACACAGGACGGGGGGCACCAGAGGAAGCCACAGGCTGGGGGACATGACAAAGAATGTTTTGCAGGGAAAATTTAACTGGCAGGGTAACAGGATAGATCAGTGTGAGAGCTGGGGACTGGATAGTTGCCAGGGTGGTTTGAGGGACTGAAAAAGTTGTAGCAGGGAAGGTGGTGGTTGTGATGGGTGAGGTGACCTTGGGAGCTTTTGGTGGATGATCTTCTAAAAAGTGTACCAGATGATCAAGGTTTACTCTGGGAAATAGTTTTCCATGGTCATCCACAATGTCCATGCTTTTGCCATCAACTTTAGTGACTGTGTACAGGCCAAAAAATGATCCAATATGCCCCCTTTCTCTGCTAACTTTTGCTTTTTAACTTTTGTTTTGCCTCTGGACTCTGTCCCCAACCTGCATGACAACTCCTTGGTCCAGTTTCCTCTTTCTTATTTTTTTTAGCACCTCTGCCATATTCTCCTGAATATTTATCCTTGGTACAACCTGTCCTGCTGTTTAATACATTCAGAAATCCACTCCTCTGCAATCAATACCTTCACACTTTCATTGATCTACAGTAAAGAGGAAAACTGTGCTTAACATTAAAAAAAATACTGCAATAGAAAAATTATAAAATGTTTAACTATAGTGCCTACCTCATAGGTGTCTAGTACATCACATGGGTTTCTAGCCTCACGACCTAATAGCAGAAAGTATGGTGAAAATTGGGTTGTTATCTGCTTTTTGGTTCGGAGATCAAACATTGTGGCCTTCAAATAATCAGCCCACGAGCTTGGCCCTTTTCTCTACCAACTTGATCAAACATCTGTAAAAGAGCAAAAAAAAAAAAATCAATAAGATTATATTGCCATATACAAATGGTCTCATTCTAAAAATATTGAAATGTGTGTTACCTCTGAATTGTGCCACTGAATCTCTCAACCAGTCCATTTATTTGTGGATGGTATGGCGCACATAGACTTCTCTTAATGCCCAGAGTTTGGCACACACCCAGATTGATCTGTGTACAGATCAACACAAATCTCATTTACAAATTAGTGAGAATCAGGTATTTCCTTATAAAGAAGAAGAATTAATGGAATAAAAGACAAATAAAAAGCAAAGCACTAACCTTATTTACAAATTCAGTGCCTTCGTCTGTTAGGAGCCTTTTAAGGGCACCAAATTCATAGAACAATTTTATTATGCAGGCCGTTACCTCCTCTGTGCTGTTGGTTTTCAGTGGGAAAGCCTCACACCACTTTGTAAAGTAATCTACCATGACACAGATGTACTGGTTGGTGTGTGCTTTCCAACTAAATCCATCCCCACAATATCCCAAGGTTGTGCCACCTAATAAACATTAAAGTTTAATATAAAATTGCAGTCATAAAAATATTCCTTGTGTTTTTCATACCACGATAGGGGTATATTCTGTTGGGTTCTTCAGAGAACATAGCTTTTTCTGACAAGCAGCACAGTGTTTGACCTAAAATTTATTATCAAAATCAGTTTTGATGGAATTATAGAAATGTATAGTATTAAAACATGAAAAAGGATTCACATATTAAACTTTATGTCCACAGGCCAATAAAAGCGCTTGCTTATGGCATCCAGGGTTTTTTGAATGCCACACTATGGAGCTCTTCAAAAATTTCTTAGGCACTTTTTTTTTCCTGCTGACCACTTTCTTTTTTAATATCATACAAAGCATCATCTAAAAGGTATAAAAATCATTATAAACCACCAGCGAAACCACTAAATCCAGGTATACATTTTACATTACTTGCTTTCGAAAACGAAGCTTGAAGAAATATGAATTTTTCATGTCTGGAAAGACCCTGAGGTAGCTTTCCAAATCTTTTAAAGTCTGTTAGTGCTTTGATTTTAGCCTCATCCATCTTCAACGTAGTGCAAAATCTAATAAATGGGTCTTATATATAATTGGTCATTACATGTAATTGTGCACCACTGGTCTCTGTCATCTAGCCATTGACTATTTACACTGATTGGCCTTTATGTGATTTTATTACCTATAAATATGGTAACCATGGTATTAGATATTAGATAGATTTTGTTTTTCAATCTGAATGACAAAAAATGCCTTTTACCTTATGATCACTGTTACTGAATTTTGAATAAAAGTTGAGAGTTGTATGATATATAAATTATGTAGGTCAACAAAATGTTCAAAAAGTTATTAACTTAGCTTATGAATTAAAGCCTGTTATGTACATAAATAGCCCATGAGTGTGCAGTAGCTGTAAGGGAAACAGGTCAATTTAGCTCAAAGGGAATCATTTAAGATTTTAAAGGGAATTTGAACAGAATCACTGTTTCACGGCTGATCACTGAAACGGCCAGCGATTCACTGAACGAGCCATTTAACATCAAATCTCCGCTGGATATTAATATCCAAAGTATAGTGAAAACACTATTAATTAGCACAGTAACAAGATCGGCAGTTTAAGACATTAACTTGTAAGCACAAAACACAAGATACTTCTCTTTTCAATATAAATAAGGCTTTATTAGATAAATCTAAGACAAATAAACTAATCTAACACATAAGCACACGCACTCACACATTCACACAAGATGCAGGAGGATAGAACGTTAGGAAAGAATGAGTTTAAGAGAATGAAAATGTGAAATCCCAAGTTTACAGCAATACGTGAAATTGCATAGACATGAACAAACATCAATCACTTAATTAACCCTCGCATTGAGTTCATCAATTAGGTTAAAATTATATTAGATAACACCAGTACAGATCAGAGTCTGGAGGTACGTTACTTGTGATGCCTGTGTAACGGGGTTCCCTTTGTTGTCGCTGAAAAGGGGGTTTCCCGAGGTTGCTGATTGGCTGGAAGTTCAGTAGTCGTTGAAGTGACGTCTTGGGAAGCCCGTGGTTGGGCGTAGGCTGAAGATGCGGAGTTGTGGGCTGGTTGAAGTTGAACGGGCACTCGAGGTCAGACTCGGAGACACGGCGTTACAAAACTTAACTCAGAACACGAAACTCTCAAACGGAAAAGAAAAGAAGTAAAGTTTGACGAGACTAGGTGGTGTTTCTTCTCATCGTGGCTAAGTAGCAGCAGGCGTGCAGGCGGAAGCACGCTGGAACGGCGCTCGAAGAACGCTAAACGTGATGACAAAGCATGACTAAAAGCTAAAGCTAAAAGCAAAAGCTAAAAGCAGGCTAAAAGCCGGCATGACTGATAGCAAAAGCTAAACGAAAGCTCAAAGCTAAAAGCAAAATTTGATGGTGTCCTGAGTATTTAAACTGGCATTTTGGCCACACCTCAAATGTTGTCTTGACCAATTAGATATTGTCTTTTCTCGTGGTGTTGCATTGTTTGTCCCACCCATTCATAAATCATATGTTATCTTATCAAGCACATGGTCCGAATTTTCCCGCTCTTGCAGAGTATAATTCGGACATGATTCCTATAACAAGAATATGATACATTTGACAAATAACTGATGGTCAGAAACGTTTCAAGCAAGAAGATTCGAACACACACATACTAAACATGAATATGATCCCTTAAGCTATTCAAGAGTTATTTAAAAAGACACACACAATAAGTGATTAGAAACATTAAAATCAAATGTGTCGGTTACATAAATGATATGTGAGTTCATTTTGGTGCATATATGCATTGGAAGGCATTCTCTGTGCCATCCTGGGGAGTAAGGATACGTCCTGTGAAGACCAGAGGGGTTAACAGGTCTCCTTAGGAATTTCAGTCTGGTTCTGCTAGGTGGGGGGAAGTCAATCCAACGATCTTGTTTACTCTCATGGCTTTACATTGAGGGTCAGACTGTCCATCTCTTCGATTACTTGCCCCAAATTAGACAATCTCTTCTTCGAATTGAAATTGTCAATAATTGTTCTAATGGTGTTAATGTTGAAAGCTGTTCTGTGAAAGAGTTGGTTATCAGACTGTGGTGCTGGGAGTTGATTTACAACATCCTGCCTTTCTGTGGAATTCGGCTCATGTTTCAACCAGGCTCCCGATCGAATCTTTAATTTGTCTGGTTCACGCTACATAGCATAGAATAATCACAACACTGTGTGCAGTACATGCCTTCTGCCAGTTATGTTATGTCTTCTCCATACACACATTTATGATTAAAACTAATACCAACATTACCTGCTGTCTTTATTGTACTCATAAATGCAAAATAGCCACATAATGACTTTATCTTTTACCATATCACCATGTTTCTAACCATTTGGAACACTGTGTTAAGAATGTTTACAATTTAAATATATTACAAAAACAGTAACATTATTACTAAAGTTGTGTTGATGTTATGTAGGCTACCAACTGAGCAAACAAAAAGAAACACCACAGAAGGATCACAACTGAAACTTTTTTATTCCACCAACACCAAAGATACATTTATATCAGTTATTAACAGTTTTAAAATTTGTCAAAATAAATTAGGTACATAAAAATGTTTGTTGGATCATATGTTGAAGTGTATCCTCAGGCACATCAACAAATTAATAGCTGTAATAACTGAATTAAACATAACACACAACACAATCTACTAACTATTGTGGCTAAATGAACAGTAGCCTAAATACCTGCTGAACCTCATCACACTTGAAAACAGTTTGTGTAATCCATCAAGCATGTGTGATCTGAAGAATCAATATTTTCAGTGGCGCTTTAACGCGAAACAGGAAACTCATGAATATTCATGAAAGATCCGCCCAGCATCACCAAAAATCTCAGACACCGGATATTTCTGAATATTTCATATTCAATGTTTTCCTATGCAAATTTCCAGCAGTCTTATTGGTTATAATCAATCACATGCTGAAGAGCTGATAACAGTCATCTTATTTGTGTGTAACTTTAACACTTATATTACTGATCAATTTAGAATCATTTATTGAAGTAATGCATCACTAAAGAATACAAACAATGAGTAAATGAATGTCAGTTAGGGTTAGGCCTTATTGTGAAAAAAGTTAATTACAAATAATTTCATAATAAATTAATCCAATGTTACAATAAATACAATTTGTTAAAAATAGTTAATTTAAATACATATTACAATAAACACAATTCACTAAAAATAAGTTGTTAATTTTAAAAAGGTTTCAATAAATGTATTATAATAAACATAATAAATATATAAATTCATAAGTAATAAATTATATATAAATATATAAATAAATGAATTCAAAATAAGTTATTTTAAAAATACACCAATTAAAATCATTAAAAATAATTTCATTTTAATAAATACATAAAATACATTTTTTACAAATCATCCCGACAGGCGTCCAATGTACTGGTTCATTTATAATCAGGGATGCACATAAGTGGTCCGCAGGTCCTCATGCACAACCAAAATAAAAAATGCGCTATATAAATAAATTCTGAGAGCACACTGCATACCGACATGGTTGACACCTGTTAATACACAATTACCATTTTAGATCGACAAACTGTACCACATAAGATTTCTTTTCAAACTGAGATCATAAATCTAGGCTATCCCATGCAATTTTCAAAGCACAATGCAAAACTGTAACATTCATTTACTGACGATCTTTAATCAGCAGCAGCGCTAAATCCGGAAGCGCGTATACTTACTTGCCGGCAACCCTCCAAAATAAAAGCCTGCTGATTTTGAGTTTGAAAATGATGAAAACACATTCATTAATTTATTTATTTATCCAAAGCGACTTACAATTGGGGAATACATAAAGCGATTCTTCTTAAAGAGGCAAACGGAGAAAGTAGTAGTAAATATTAGCAATTTTTTTTTGTTTACTATAAAATAATTGTATTTGTAATTAATTCTAGGCCTACCTTTTATTTTGAATAAAATTATCACACATTATTATTTAGTTTAGTTTATTAAAAAAAAACTGAAATAAATAGTGCAATAATATTATACTACTATTAATTCATTTTTTATAGTTATATTTAATGGGTCACGCTAGATGCAGTGCGAGGACCAAACCAAATCTCCAGGTTCTCTTATGAACCAGGCTGAAAAAATTATGTGCACCCCTGTTTATAAGCCTTTTAAACTAGTGAGGACCACGCTAGCAAATCTCTTAATAGCAACAGGTCCGTAAGAGTAAACGTGCACGGGAGCAGCTTATTTTATGTAAACAGGGTTAGACTGCATCTTTTTAATTCTTAAAATCTGTCCCAGCCACTGCTACTTTATTAGAGAGTACCCTACTGATCCAGGGACAGTCATTTAAAATAATAATTTAAAAATCAATTGAAAAATAATGTTGCATAGTCTCTAATACTATAGACACAGCCAGCTGTACTCATGGAAATATTAATTCATGATAAAATAAGTACTTTATAATTATATTGGAGTCTTACACACATGCTATTCAGTTAATCTGAGCCGTGCATTAACTTGAGTGATGACAGATATTATGGGAGTGGTTTGGTGCAGATAACATGATCTTGACCCTTAATTAAGAAACTTTAATTAATTCTGTCATATAACAAATCTGTTTCAAAGATTAAATTAAATGACTTGCTAAATACAACATTGGAATAAAAAATGTAAAGCCTGTAATAATTGGGAATCGTGTAAAAATAAAATAAAAACGTGCACATTTCATTTATCTATTATACCATTTATGTACTTTTGATAGCTTGGCTGTTTCCTTATAAAAGTCCAGAAATGTGTCAAGTTTTTCGTCAGGTGTCTTTTTTAATTATGATGTCATGTTGTTGTCTTGCTGCCAGCCAATCACTGTATTACAATTTGGGAATTGGATACATCTGCCCTTTTTGGGGAAAATGAGAACGTACAGTAATCTTAGACAACTTAACCCAGATATTGTAATCAAATCTGCAAATTCATTTGAAGAACCAAATTAGCCAGAGATCAGTTATCAGGATTATAAGATCTGGCATCTTTCCAATTATCTCAGATTTATTAAGAGAGGCACGAAGAACGGGCCCCTGTACAATGTCCTAACTAGTTGGTTGTCATAATATTTCACTATGTAAGTGTGAAGCCCTCAGAAGAAGTTACAGTCACACATGGGGGTGGGGTCAGGATGGGGGATGGTTGTCTTCTGCCAATTCACATACACAAATACACACACACACACACACACACAGGGAGAGATTAAAAAAAAAAAGAAGATAATTAGCCACAGGTTACTGTTTTGTCATCATGCACCCTCTCACTAGACCACTCTGCAACAACTACAAGTCAGTCTATTTTCTGAGGTGAGTCACTTTTCACTTTATAACAAACTATGTAAAAAAGTTACACCTTAGAATGTAAAAAACTTATGAAAGTATTATGTTCCAATAAAATGAAAGTGATAGGGCCTCTATGACAGTGACAAGACAAGCTGATAACAGATGTCATGACAGTCATGTTCTTTTACCATTTATGAGGATTTGGTCTGAGAGGAGGATTTCTGACAGGAAAGTGTATTATTTCCTGAAGCATTTTATTATTATTTATTTATTTATTTATTTTTTACCTGAAATCAAATTACATTATACATTTGAAAGAAGTTAAGGGGAAGTGTCAGAATATGAAGTGAAAAAAAAGGAATCTATCAGAGACTGCCTTTTTCAATGACTTTAAATAAATAACTCAATTACATGAATGAATAAATAAATTCCTTTGACGTATGAAGTTAAAAATGAGAGAAATAATCCTGTCAGAGTATAAAGTTAAAAAAATAAAGAAAAGGGGGTAAAAATTAATCCCTGACAGGCAAACTTATTTTCTAAGGAAAATCTTTCCTTCACAAAAAATGTGATTCATGTAACTGACGTATTAATTAAAAGTTGTTGATAAAATGTCTAGTGAAGTAAAGATTTAACTCAGAAAAGGAACTTTTCTGTCAGAAAGTAATATCGATTTCTCTTTCACGAGATTACTTCCTCTTTTTGGCCGTGTTTCATTTCTCCGTGTCGTAAACTCTAGGGACGAGGCTTCTAAACCGGGGTGTTTTTAGGGGCGTGATATTCAAATGACGACTGTTTTCTGCTACCACATTTATCAACGTGCGATCATTTGTACGATGAGATTGGCAGCATACGACTATGTCATGAATCACATGTGAACTCTGTCACAAGAAGATTTGTGTGCACGGATCTGCACTCGTTTCTATGTTAGAATGATAAATGAGACCCAATGTCGTTTGCACTTTCTCTAGATGGGCTCACTGAGGATGAAGAGACCACAGCAACATCCGGCCCAGATGAAGCAGTAAGGGCAGATGCAGTGATGGAGCGTCTCATTCATGACACTGGTCCATCTCCAGGATGCCGCTGTGGACTTCTCCATCCTCACTGCTCACACTAGTCTGCAGACATTTCAGATCATACAAAAATACATTGTCAAATACGTGATTTTTTTTTTTTTAAACAAAACCATGTCATTTGATTTCAGTATTAGAAGTAACAAAATGATCTTTATATTTTTGTTTCAGGTTTTCCCCCTTTTTCCCACAAATGCAAGTGTTGTGATAACTCTGTTTGGAATGACAATAATTAAAATAAACTACAACTTCAGATGTAAAAAATGTTTTATTGATGACTGTAGTGTACTCACTGAGAGCCTTTGATGGCAGCATTGCTCCATCAGTCTCTCTGCAGCAGATAAACACACGTGTCTCATGTGTCCCTGTAACATCCAGACAAGAGTCCGTCTCCTCTGTCATTTATCTGTGATATACTGCATTTACATGTTGTGTTAACTCACTTTTTATCTAACACAAGTGTTCCTCAATTTATCAACAGTACTAATAGACACATAAAAGAGATAACTTATGTTTAGTTACTTTATGTAGACGTGTTTATATTTACATGACTTACATTCATGTAAAGCAGTGTTGACGGTGAATTCTACATAATAGTACACATACCTCACTTACTCAGATGTCTGTTTCATGTCTATAAGATGTGCCCATCTGCAATTCTCTTAGAACATTTTTTTACTGCAAAATCACAAATATACTGTTTAGCGTTTACACATTAAGCAGTTTACTCTACAGTAGTTCAACAAATACAATTTTAACACAAGTAACCGTGTATTTGTTTTCTAATACTCACATTTGTAAAACCCACGTTGCTGTTCTCCATCACGTTCGATGATGACGTATCCCTCTCGCGTGGCATCCTGGGATAGAAAAGTGTCCACCGATGAACACTCCAGAATCTGGGCTGAAGCAGTAGGACATCCGGGGATTTCTCGCCTACTCTTTTATGAATACTGCGGTTTCAAGCATACTTATTTCTTCACGTACTGTTTTTTTCCTACTGTATAGTATGTAAGTAGGCATATTAGGACTGGCAAAATTATGCTGATCGAGTCAGTTGCACTGGTGCTCCTAAATATTTTTTCATAGTCTCGCGCAGTAGTTTTCAGTCACAAATGCAAGTGAAATGATCGCACTGTAGAGCCATGTACATTTTGTGACCTTGTTCGCCATTAATTTATTTTCCACCTCTGCACCACTGTGACTGCATTTTAAAAACAGCCTACACATACCACCCAGCAGCCATACATTCCTATCATTATGAATCTGGCATATATTGAGACAAACTTAAATATTAAATTCTTTATACACTCTCACATTCAAATCGCCACGTCTAACAGCTCAACTTATTGAGGATTGTTAGTGGATGGAGATGTCTATGCATTTGGTGTGCAGGGAGGTGTGGGTGTCTATACACTTTGAATATCGCTTCATGAAAATCACATTATCATCCTGTTAACTTTGCCTAAATGTGTGTTTGTGAGAGTCTACACTCATGTCAGAGACCTGCATTTATTGAAAACAAAGTACGCTACTTCATGTAAGAATTTGCATTCCTTAGAATCACAGATGTTTTTATTGAGCTATTTGTTTTTGCTTACAATCATAAGTGAAATATACATTTTAAGCTACTGTTAATTTCACGTGCACATGAGATTTTTTTTTGTGTTAGAACGTTTTGAGGTTATTAAGTAGATCAAGTACAATCAACTTTGCAAAGCCCTAGTAATAATTAAACATTGCAAACCAACTAATGACAATCTTTGCAACAATAATCCCAGTTGCCTCTGTTATCTGTGTAGCACCACAGGTAACTGTAACCATAATAGCCACAGAGGTGATCAGACCTGCAGGTTTGGTCATTCACAGCTGAGTGACAATCATCAGAAGAACAGCAGCGATCCCAGCTGTCTTTGTTATCTGTGTAGCACCACTTATGTTCTGAACCATATTTGGCACAGGCGTGGTTGCTGCGGCGGTACTTCCCACTTTTGGCCTTACTGTGCCACAGCGGAGGGCTGCAGTAGTCCCAGTTGTGTGGTAAGGAACCAGTCCAGCACCAGTAGTAGTCGTAGCCATATGTGGCACATGGATAATCATCCAAACACCTTTCTCCTTTATACGTGATGACTGAGTATGGCGGTGAGCAGGGTATCTGCACCTGGCCTGAGTAACACCTGTAGCCCTTCAGACGTTTGCTGTACAGGCAGGGAAAGGAGCAGCAGGGCTTGGTTTCACCTTCTGTGGTGCATTGACAGCTTTCAGCAGAGTCTGAGATGCTTGAGCAGTGTGAGCCATCAGCTGCAGTCTTCTGCTTCTCTGGGACCAACAGGCACTCAACAGCATCTGAGCTCTCCGATCCCTCCCTCTTTTTGTGCTCAGCATGGATAACTAGTGGTTTGGCATGAGTTATGAGACAAGCACTTCCGGAAAAAGCCTTTAGCTCTTCTGTCACATTGTAGTACTCCTGCATGCTGTCAAAGCCTAAACCTGCAGTCACTGTCCTCAATGTAACATTAATTGTAGATGATGTGCTGTCACTGCTGATGGCCCTTTTCACCGCACCAAGCGTGTTCTGCACATCTGGGCTCATTTGGACTCCTTGGTTCACTGGCAGATTAATTAATTTCTGAAAGCTTTCTTTAATCATGTTTAACTTATTGTCCTCACCACAATCATCAACAAAAATCTTAATGAACTTATGGTAGAGTTCACTGAGCCGGTCATTTAGGTTTGAGACTCTCATCAGGCTTATGCCAGGCTCTGCTGGCTGGTTTCTCCCCATATAACTGAAGGAAAAAGTCTTTGTGTCATCAGTGTGGTGTTTATAACAGACAGCTGTCCAGATGTGAGAGGGCACTGCCACCCTTTCAGTGTCTCCAGATGCTCCCTTCTGTGGTATTCTTTCAGTTGCACTTGGTACTGTCCCTGTGACAATGTAGACTGTTGCATTATCATTGGCAAGGCCTTTTAATAATTTCTTCAGCGTGTTCTCCCATTTAGACCAGTGGATACAGTAGAAACACAGATCAATCTGTGCAGCGTTGGTCAATGTACATGTTGCCGTACGGCCAGTACCGCATTGGAAGCTGTTGGGCTTTAGATGTCCATGATCATACCCGGTGTCGTTGTAGTCACTGCTGATGGCTTGATTTCCTTTAATAATGTTCTCATCAGAGTCCTTCTCAAGTACCATATGATCAGTTGGGTTTTGAGGTTGGGAAATCTACAGAATAAATATTACTTTAAATGGTTAACATTTTAAATTTAAACATTTTAAATGTTTGTTGTTTAATTTAATGTATTAAGTGTACAATCTACTGCATTTTATATATAGTTTACTATGACAAAACAGAATGAAAACCAATAATTCAATTAACTGAACTACTGAATGAAAAACTTTGCTTTTTTATAGTGAAAGTTTTGTTAGAGAATTGCATGGTTACCTGTGGCTCGACATGCCATTTGTTCTTACATGTTGCTCCTGGAGTGCTTGAGCATGCAGGGTCCAATGTGTAGGCACTGTAGAGAGGGATCCTATGAGGAACGGAGTACAGCGTAGCGTAATAATATGGTCCTCCTCCTTCATACATTTGGCAGATTTTCTTGGCATTCTGATCCATTCCTTCTGGTTCTGTGTTTTTGTAGAAAAACGCTTTACATTCTTCAAAGCTGTCAACCACTTTTGCCTGAATGCTGAATGCCCTCAGCACAATACAGGTGAGCAGAGCCAGAACAATCATGGTGTTACAGAGCAGAGACGCCAGAAGAGCACTCAAGAGTCTGTGATGTTGGTGTGGGTGTGACTGAAATCAAAAAAGTTTGAGTTTAGTTAGTGTTCTTATGTATTCCTTCAAATATTTTTTTATTTTCTGCTGATCTCTGTCTTACTTTGAAGTCAGAAAGAGCTTTATTACCAAGTGTTTACACATAAAGCTTCGCGTGCAGAACAAAGTACAGACATAGTGAAAACATACACGGTAGTGCAGACATACAAAGGAATGACACAGTACAGATGGAATCTAACACTAATAACAGAAAATTAAATAATGCACTATATATAGAAATAGAAGTATAACATTTTTTAATGATTTAAAGGAATGTATAAATATGTTATTTACAAGTGTGCATAAAATTTGTTTATAAAATGTACAAATTTCAGACTCTACTGTATCTGTAAATGTGTCGTTTACAATGGCCTTTTTGTGTAGAGTTTGCATATTCTCCCTTTGTCTGCGTGGGTTTACGCCGGGTGCACCAGTTTCCTCCCACAGCCCAAAGACATGCAGGTTAGTTGAACTGAAGACTCTTAATTGTCACCGGACGTGTGTGTAAAGGACTTGTGTATGGATTAACTGGTTCTCGCCATGAATATAGCCATAGATGCTGGAATGGAGTTAAGAATGAAATAATCAAGCAAACAAAAGATGGACAAGTTAGAATTATGATAGTTTTAATTGTTCAGGCTTAATATGCCCTGCGGGGAAAAAACTGTTCTTATGCCTGACTGTTCTGGTGGTCAGTGCTCTATCCACTGAGAGAGTAAAAAAACTCCTCTACACTGGAGAAAAACAGAAGTATTATTTTTTCCTATTTTTACCCAAAATAAGGTGTTGTGGGCATTATTGTGTGCACACATGTAATGCAATCTCTGTTACATTCATGATGGCCGGAGTGCGCCCTCGCGTTCTGAACCCATCAGTGGAAAACAGTTTTTATGCCTAGATGTTCTAGTGCCCAGAGATCTGTAGCGTCTGCCCGAGGGAAGAAGTGCAAACAGGTTGTGTCCGGGGTGAGAGGGGTCTGTGATGATGTTACCTGCCTGTTTCTTCACTCTGGAGTTGTACAAGTCCTGAAGACTGGGCAGGTGCACACCAATGATCCTTTCTGCTGCCCTAACAGTCCGTTGCAGTCTTCTTAAATCTGATTTGCTGGCTGACCCAAACCAGACAGTTATAGAAGAGCACAGAACCGACTCAGTAACAGCTGAGTAAAACTGTGTCATCTGTGCCTGTGGCAGGTTTAACTTCCTCAGCTGGCGAAGGAAGTACAACCTCTGCTGGGCCTTTTTCACAGTGGAGTCAATGTGAGTGTCCCACTTCAGGTCCTGGGAGATGGTTGTGCCCAGGAATCTGAATGACTCCACTGCAGCCACAGTGCTGTTCATGATGGTGAGTGGGGGGAGTGCAGGGGGGTTTCTCCTGAAGTCCACGATCATCTCCACTGTTTTGAGAGTGTTGAGCTCCAGGTTGTTAAGACTGCACCAGACAGCAAGCTCTTTAACCTCCTGTCTGTTAGCAGACACATCGCCGTCCTGGATGAGGCCGATGACTGTGGTGTCATCTGCAAACTAAAGGAGTTTGACAGAGGGGTCTTGTGCAGTCATTTGTGTACAAGGAGAAGAGCAGTGGGGAGAGTGTTGGATGTGATTTTTCCCAGCCTCACTAGCTGCTGCCTGTCTGTCAAGAAGCTGGTGATCCACTGACAGATGGAGGTGGGCACAGAGAGCTGTGTGAGTGTATTCTGAAGGGTGTCCGGGATGATGGTGTTGAAAGCGGAGCTGAAGTCCACAAATAGGATCCTCACATAAGTCCCTGTTTTGTCAAGATGTTAGAGGATGTAATGCAGTCCAATGTTGACTGCATCACCCACAGAAACAGTAGGGTTGTTGATGGCTGTGCTGTGAGATGGTCAGAGTGGGTGTGGGGTGTCAGACCAGGCTTTTGCTTTTCAAACCTGCAGTAAAACTTTTTTAGGTCTTCAGCCAGTTGTTGATTGGCCTCAGTGCTGGGGGATGGTGTCTCATAGCTTGTGATGGATTTCAGGCCTTTCCACACTGATGTAGGTTGTTGTTTTTTAGCTTTTCACACTTTAAATAGGGAGACAAGAGTGGCTCAGAAAAAGTGTTTATTTGGCCTGTTTGTACTATACTGTAGTCTATACAACCAGAATAAACAAGGAAAACTCCTGTGGCGAATAAAAGGTCTTAGAGTTAATGAAGAGAGCTTCCAAATTTTGGCAGCACATCTTCTTTAAAACCGTCATGTCTGTAAACCAGCCTTTATTGATATAAAAACATAATCCACTGCCTCTCGTTTTCCCCCGATGACTCTGTGATGCGGTCCTCTCTGAACAGTTGGAAGCACATTAATAATAATAATAATAATAATAATAATTATTATTATTATTATTATAACTAGGCACACCTGAACAGAAAAATAAAATCAACACAACAAGGAAAACGGTGCAAAAGGACAACAAAGTCCAAATTAACAGAAACCGTGACAGTAAGAGCTGTCATTATAGTGTTCTTCTGGTTTTATGCTGCACAGTACACATGTAAATAAAATTAAATCTAAAAATTAAAACCATGTTGGAAAATCACATAAAAAAAATGCTGGGTATGTAGCCTTCGTAAGACTCATATCCAAATCACTCTGCATCATTTGATACATTTAATACATTTATTGCATCCTATTAAAAGTAGCCAAATTCTACTAGGCCATATTTACAATTTCAAACTTCCATTTCAATTAGCCAGTGTTAAGTGCTACATCCAAACCAGAAACGGCCCTTGTCTGTTTTATAATATATTGAGCATATTTGCCATGTCAAATGTGGGACAAGTTAGACTTAAACACTGATTAGCAAATGCTGATTGTGCCGTATATTTGCAATAAGTGTCTCAAATTGTTTTTAATTATTTGAGTAATATTTGTAATTTTATATGCAGGCCACTATAGGCTCACAGCCACATTAGCCAGTGCTTACTGTGCTATATTTTTGCCAAAACTGGCCCAGATACGCTTTAGGATAACTGGGCCACATTTGTGGCATCATGTACAGGACACTTTAGGCTCACGGCCATATTAGCCAGTGCTTACTCTGTGCCATATCTTGGCCAAAACTGGCCCAGATACGTTTTAGGATAACTGGGCCGCATTTGTTGCATCATATACGGGCCACTTTAAGCTCACAGCCACATTAAACAGTGCTTACAGTGTCACAACTTTGCCAGAACTGGCCCAGATATGATTTAGGATAACTGGGCCACATTTGTGGCATCCTGTACGGGACACTTTAGGCTCAAAGCCACATTAGCCTGTGCTTACTGTGACATATCTTTGCCAAAACTGGCCCAGATACATTTTAGGATAACTGGGCCACATTTGTTTCATCATATACAGGCCACTTTTAGCTCACAGCCACATTAGTCAGTGCTTACTGTGTCATATTTTTGCCAAAACTGGCCCAGATACATTTTAAAATAACTGGGCAACATTTGCAGGAACACATGTGGACCACAATTGGTTCACACCCTGATTAGCCTTAGTCAGTTGTGCCATATTTTTGCCAAAGGTGGCCCACATTTGGTTGGCACTATTTGGGCCATATTCACTATTTACCACATGGGCCACTTTAGGGTTACATTCAGATTACACAATGCCGTGAACACCACATCTTTTGCCTTCAGAGGCCCACATGTGATTTGATACATTTGGGCCATTTTTCCTGTTTTACATGTCGGCCACTTCAGGCTAATATCCATTTTGTCTGGGCTATAAGAAGGCCAGCAGTGCCATATCATTGCCTTATGTGGCCCACATCTGCATGCTATCTGGGATGTGCTCTGTTTGAGAGAAACCTGGCTAAAACCAGATTACAAACCTGATTACATTATTTTAAACAAGTCTACCCCAAAATTACTGGTTTGTAAACATGAGCCACATCCAAAAGCTAAAGGAGGAGGTGTTGCTACAGTTTATAGCAATATCTTCAGTATTTCTAAAAAGTTGGGTTTCAAGTATAATTCGTTTGAAGTAATGGTGCTTCATATAATGTTATCCAGAGAAACAAGTGTTAATAATAAATCCCCTGTGATATTTGTCAAATATGTTAGAACCATCACTTCCACTAAAAAAGACTGCTGTCTAAATAATATACCTGACTTATCTTAATTCCTCAAAATATCCAATAGCTCAGAACAACTTGATGATGCAACATAAACTATGGACTCTCTCTTTTCTAGCACTGTATATTTACATCTTCAAGTGACATTTACAATCAGACCAACGAGACAGCAACAATATACAAGTGCTGTGACAAGTCTCAGTTAGTCTAGTCTCACGTGAATGGTCATGGCAGTTTTCATTGGCCAAGGCCCACCCATGAGGCCGTTTGACCAACGTGTCCAACAACCAATCACAGTTTGCTTCGTTCATCGTCACGTTTCGAGGCATGGAAATGTCGCCATAATAACAGACCAGTGTGTAAAATTCTCGGACGCATTTTAAAGAGTCTATGCTGCGAACTTTAAATAATTCACATACTTTTGAAAATCCAGCGTTTAGTTGATCCTGATAAGTGCTCGTCGTCACAGTTGTAAATATGACGGCTTTCTACTTTCGTGAGGAGGTTTGGCACCCCGGTATCTTTGTTTTCAGGTGGAACGTTAAAGAATGCCACACACGTCTCACAGAAATCCTGTAGAATTCAACCAATCTGATAACGACTTCGACATTCCTGAAGTGTTTCCACTTTTGTGTCCCATATGCATCAGACGTTTAGCCAACGGTCCATGGGCGTGAGGTCTGAGGCTGAGACTACAGTTAGTCTAACACAGTGCACATATGATTTAGTTGATCCTTTATGCTTAAGAAAGATTAAGGAAAAAAGTCTGAAAACGTGGTACAATGAGCACACTCACGCCCTAAAGAAAGCAGCCTGGAAAATGGAGGTAAACAAAACTAGAGCAGGAAAGTATTTTCTCCTACAGAAAAGCATTCAAGACTGCTAGATCTGATTATTTTTCATCTCTTTTAGAGGAAAATAAACACAACCCCAAGTATTAAATCAATACAGTGGCTAAATTAACAAAAATATAACATCAGCAGGTGTAGACATTTCCCAATAGCACAGTGATAATGAAATTATTATTAACTATTTACAGGGGATCTGTAGTATACTATAGATCCCCTGAGGAACAATTCAACTCATTCTCTTCTATAGGAAAGGAAGAATTTTACAAACTTGTTAAACCATCTAACCGAACATGTATGTTAGACACTACTTCATCTAAGCTCCTAAAAGAGGTGCTTCCAGAAGTCATAGATCCTCTTCTGACTATTATTAATTCCTCATTGTCATTAGGATATGTCCCCAAAACCTTCAAACTGGCTGTTATTAAGCCTCTCACCAAAAAAAAAACACAACTTGACCCCAAAGAACTAGTTAATTATAGACCGATCTCGAATCTCCCTTTTCTGTCCAAGATACTAGAAAAGGTAGTATCCTCACAATTATATTCCTTCTTAGAGAAAATGGTATCTGTGAGGATTTACAGTCAGGATTTAGACCATATTATAGTATTGAGCCTGCTCTCCTTAGAGTTACAAATGACCGGCTCTTGTCATCTGATCGTGGTTGTATCTCTCTATTAGTGCTACTGGATTTCAGCACTGCGTTTGACACTATTAACCACAACATTGTTTGAATAGACTAGAAAATGATATTGGAATAAGAGTAAGTGCTTTGACATGGTTTAAATCATACTTATCTAACCGCCATAAATTTGTGGCAGTGAATGAAGAAGTATCATATCGGTCGCAAGTGCAGTATGGAGTACCTCAAGGCTCAGTACTATGACCAGTACTTTTAATGCTTTACATGTTCAGCTCTATATTTCTTCACAGCCCGGCGAAACATACCAATTTGAAAAACTAAAGGAATGCATTGGAATTGCACTGGATGACGAGAAATTTCTTACAGCTAAATTCTGTAAATACATAGGTGTTAATTATCGGACCTAAAAACTCTGCATGTAATAACCTAGAACACTGTCTAACGCTTGACGGCTGCTCTGTCAATTCTTCATCATCAGTTAGGAACCTAGGTGTGCAATTTGATAGCAATCTTTCCTTTGAAAGCCATATTTCTAGCATTTGTAAAAACACATTTTACCATCTCAAAAATAGCAAAATTACGACCTATGATCTCAATGTCAAATGCAGTAACATTAATTCACGCACTAATGACCTCAAGGTTAGATTATTGTAATGCTTTATTGGGTGGTTGTTCTGCACGCTTAATAAACAAACTCCAGCTAGTCCAAAATGCAGCAGCTAGAGTTCTCACTAGAACCAGGAAGTATGACCATATTAGCCTGAATCTGGCAACATTGCACTGGCTACCTATTAAATGTATAAATTTTAAAATCTTGCTAATTATCCTATACCTTTTCTTATTTAGCTCTCAAACTCTGGAACAATCTACCTAACACTTGTTCAAAAGGCAGACACACTCACACTGTCAGTTTAAATCTAGATTAAAGACCCATCTCTTTAACCTGGCTTACACATAAGACATTAACACATTTTTATTATTCAAATCTGTTAAAGGATTGTTAGGCTGCATTAATTAGGTAAACCGGAACCGGGAACACTTCCCATAACACCCGATGTACTTGTTACATTGTTAGAAGAATGGCATCTATGCTAATATTAGTCTGTTTCTTTCTCATTCCGAGGTCACCGTGGCCACCAGATCCAGATCAGATGGGAACTGCAGCAACCCAGATCAAGCCGCATCCAGTCCAGATGGTGGATCAGTACCTAGAGATGACCTCGACAGCCCTGAATGTCAGCACAGACCATGTCAACTAGACGAGCCCCAGAGACAGATCCCCAGTGAAAACCTTGTCACCTAGAAGGCCATCTGCACAAGATCACGGGAACCAGACGAGTTTGACTGAATCTGACTTTGCTGCAGCCTGGAATTAAACTACTGGTTTTATCTGGCCAGAGAAGAATGGCACACTATTTCGACACTCTAGATTTTGACCCAGTGTTAAATCTACCTAAAAAAACAGCATGTAACACAGATTTTAGCGTCACTACAGTGGTTGCCAGTGCAGTAAATAATTGAGTTTAAACTACTGATTGTTGTATATAAAGCATTGCATATAGAAACCACCCAGGTCTCTCGGATAAGCAAATCAAATGATCCTAGACATTCCAAGGACTAGACTGAAATTGAGTGGTGACCGGGCATTTGCAGTAGCATCTCAGAAGCGCTGGAATTAGCTACCTCTACTAGGGGTGGGTGAAATTGTTTCTCCGATGTATTGTGATTCTCTCTTCAATGATTTTGAATCGATTTTAAACTTTTCAGAATCGATTCTGAGCTTGTTTATTTTTCTCGCATATGGCACGTGTGCACGCTAGAGATGCGGCAGGCTTCATTGCACAGAATTTGTGCTGTGAGACACGTGCACATTGCTTGACAGTCTGTGCTTCCACCCACCGTGTTTTAATTTAGATATGGTTTCATTTATGCCGTTTGGAATGCAGTACTTTTAGATGCACAAAACTCACACACTGACAGACTTTCACGTGCGCTTTGTGTTTGTTGTCCTGAAGCTCAATTGTGGCTGTGGTTAAATGCACTTGCATTTTCGAATACTTTTATACGAAACTGATGTACACACAGTCAGTTATGTTTTCAGAGCAGGACAAAACATCTGATATTGAAATTGATCTGTGCATGCAGCCTGTTAAAGCTGTCACTGTCTATGATCTCATCAGTAATAATCAAATGGCAATAATGCTGAGGAAAAAAGAAAAATCCTCAACTATTTTCTGTATACTTTCTGACACTTAAAGAACACTTATTTTAAATAATTGTTTTAAAAAATAGCCTGCTGTGCTTGTATAATAAAAAAAGTTAATTTTGCACAAAAAATTTTTTATATAAAGTTTATATGAAAATGTATCCAAATGCAGTTATACTGAAAACTGAGAATGTGACGCATCTTGATATTGAGTGATAATGATAATCGTAATTGAATTGAATTGTGAAACCAATGAAGATTCACACCCCTATTTTTAAGATAGCAGTACTGACATACAGAGATTCCAACTATAAACAAAAAACATAAAACTACAATTTTGTTTAAGATGTAAAGTTGTAAAGATGTATTTGCAGAGCAGAAAAATTAATTGGGGAAAAAATGTAGATCGATTCGTTTTGGTATCAGATCATGACTCCGAGAATCGGATCGGATCGTGAAGTGCCTGTAGATTCCCACCTCTAATAGATGTACAGGATGTATGACAACATTGTGATGCATCGATGCATTGTTAATCATAATCGAATCGAATCATGGCCCTCTAAATTGTAATATAATCAAATCAAATCGTGAGATACCCATAGATTCCCACCCCTAACCTCTACATCTCAGACTAGGTTATTTTAAATGAAAATTAAAAGTGCATTTACTTGAATTAGCCTTTGGTTCTTCAGACTAATTAGCAAGAGACATTTTTATAATAGTATTTTTGTAGTTTAATTGCAACATATAATCATTGCTGTTAAGTGTTCATCGTCATCGTCTGTTTGATTACGTCGTTAATTGATTTTTACTGAACATTTCTGCCATATGTACATCAACTTGACAGTCACCACTGATAAGTTATTACTAAATATATTGTAGAAACTTATTCTTTTGTTAAGCTGCTTTGCAATGATTTGTATCATGAAAAATGCTATACAAATAAAATTGAATCGAATTATAACATTGGTTGTTGGTCATTGTTTTTCTGAAAGTTAATAATT
Organism: allo-octoploid hybrid of Carassius auratus x Cyprinus carpio; assembly: GCA_024542945.1. NCBI lineage: Eukaryota > Metazoa > Chordata > Actinopteri > Cypriniformes > allo-octoploid hybrid of Carassius auratus x Cyprinus carpio. The sequence goes on along the minus strand of CM044998.1, from coordinate 40,072,494 downwards.
TCAATAATGATTTGTGTAATTTTTATTTAGGGATTGTACAGCACAATGGTCAATGTTACGTTGTTTTAATTGTGCTAAGTAAATAAAAAAACAAAACAAATAAACAATTAAAAAACAAACACTATTTCCCTGGTTAATACGGTGAAGATGCTTTGACACAATCTGCATTGTAAAGAGTGCTATATAAATAATGGTAGAAAAAATACACATCAAAATTTAACATCAAAATGACTTCAGCACATCATTAAAGTCTCAAAACACAAAGTGACTGATGAGAATAACACACATACATGAAAACAACAAAAGAAAGATGAAATACTTACCTCTATTTGTAGATCTTTTTACTTCCTCCGCTGAACTTTTGAACAACTGCTCTGAAATTTCTTTCGCTTGTGAAAAACAAGTTAAATTGGTTTTTATTTAGGTTGAGAAGAATGGCAGTCAAACATTAACACACACACACACATAAAAATAATAATGTGTGTGTGTTTGTTTTAAACCTTCAGGCATAATGGATTTAACTTTAACCACAAGGTGTTAATCCACATCCAATGAGAACCATAACTAATTTTTCCCCCCATTAGAAACCACTTTATCTGTTGTGTGGAATTTTTTTCCCCCAAGACATTTGTCAGAAGCTTGATATTTTAAAGCTTTATATATTCAGTTTTGGTTGCATATTTCCTGATTTCTCTTCAGAATAAATGTATTTATGCATGTCACAAACCAACTTAAACATAACACAGAATATTACTTTTTCCTAGGGAAGGGATCTGCACAATGTATATTGACAACATTTGAAACTTCAGATTATGAATTGGTGTAATTTTGTAAACATGAACTAAATTGTGTGTAATTTTGAAGCAGCTTTTGGTAAACAAAACCTCACTTTTGTAGTTGTGAGGTGACAACAGCATTCAGCATTGCAGATATTCATTTATGGGAAAGACTGCAACTTCTGCATCTTTATAATTGGAATAGTCATTCAATTAGCTTAAAGGAACACTCCCCTTTTTTTGAAAATAGGCTCATTTTCCAACTCCCCTAGAGTTAAACAGTTGAGTTTTACTGTTTTTGAATCGATTCAGCTGATCTCCTGGTCTGGCGGTAGCACTTTTAGCTTAGCTAAGCATAGATCATTGAATCTGATTAGAATGTTAGCATCTCGCTCAAAAATGACCAAAGAGTTTCTATATTTTTCTGTAGAGTTTGATGTCCTACCTGAGCAGCTCCACCAGCTTCCACTCGCTCCCTCACCTGTCCCAGGACACTTGCTCTCCTGTGCTCTTCTCTCCTCTGTCTCTCTCTCTGGAGATTGATATCCTCTGAGCAACTCCACCAGCTTCCACTCACTCTCTCACCTGTCCCAGGACACTTGCTCTCCTCTCCTCTGTCTCTCTGGAGTTTGATGTCCTCTCTGAGTAACTCCACCAGCTTCCACTCTCTCCCTCACCTGTCCCAGGACACTTGCTCTCCTCTCCTCTGTCTCTCTGGAGTTTGATGTCCTCTCTGAGCAACTCCACCAGCTTCCACTCACTCTCTCACCTGTCCCAGGACACTTGCTCTCCTCTCCTCTGTCTCTCTGGAGTTTGATGTCCTCTCTGAGTAACTCCACCAGCTTCCACTCTCTCCCTCACCTGTCCCAGGACACTTGCTCTCCTCTCCTCTGTCTCTCTGGAGTTTGATGTCCTCTCTGAGTAACTCCACCAGCTTCCACTCTCTCCCTCACCTGTCCCAGGACACTTGCTCTCCTGTGCTCTTCTCTCCTCTGTCTCTCTGGAGTTTGATGTCCTCTCTGAGCAACTCCACCAGCTTCCACTCACTCTCTCACCTGTCCCAGGACACTTGCTCTCCTGTGCTCTTCTCTCCTCTCTCTCTCTCTGGAGTTTGATGTCCTCCCTGAGCAGCTCCACCAGCTTCCACTCACTCCCTCACCTGTCCCAGGACACTTGCTCTCCTGTGCTCTTCACTCCTCCATCTCTCTCTGGAGTTTGATGTCCTCTTTGAAAAGCTCCACCAGCTTCCACTCACTCTCTCACCTGTCCCAGGACACTTGCTCTCCTGTGCTCTTCTCTCCTCTGTGTCTCTCTGGAGTTTGATGTCCTCCCTGAGCAGCACCACCAGCTTCCACTCCCTCCTTCACCTGTCCCAGGACACTCGCAATCCTGAGGCAGAGTAAACAAACCATGCCTGTTGACAACAACAGCACAATGAATTTCAGCAAAAATGTGTCTATTAACTTGCTTTGTATTTTTTCCAGCAGGCTCATTTTCTCCAGAATACAAGTGGATCAAAACCTTTCATCAAAGTTGTCCTAAAACCAAAACAATAGCCGTTAGCGTTGTGTTAAAAAAAACTGGCTTCTAACACTTTTCCTAGGTACTTGAGTAAATGAAAACACAATACTCATGTTTCAGTGTGAATTCCCCCAAATAACTGTCATCCTCCATGTTCTTTGAATATAAACACTGTCGTCATCTGTGAGCAAGTGATTCTGGGATAGGGTAGGGTGCGAAGTGTCCATCAGAGATGCACTTCATTTTCCTGGGAAATGGAGGGCACATTTTAAGTCGCTTTTGAATTACGGCAGCCTTCATCACGCGGTGGTGACGCAATCGGCCTTGGAATGCGGTCTTCAGAGGGTGCATTCTGAATTTGGACAGCTTATGCCATGACGCTGTGATGCAATCTCACATCAAATGCGCACTTCGGAGTCTGTGAAATTCACACTGGGACAAAGCTAGAGTTGTCGGTGATTCTTCTGACTGTAAAGTCATGCAGTGTGTAACCTCCTTTCTCTGGTCCATCATGCAGTGTGAACACAGCAGCAACTAAATGCTACCCCAGTCATGCAGTGTGAAAACAATGGTGATCCAATGACTTTGAAAATTGTGCAGTGCGAATTCGGCATCAGTTGATGAGTGGATTTATTTGAATATGCCTGTGGTTACAGAGCTTTTTAGATGGATGCCAAGGATTTTTAGGTCATGTAAAATCTGAAGTATCTGACACAGTTTGTTTGCTGGCTTTCATTGAATAAACTTGCAGTTGGTGGAATCACAGACCGAAACAAAAACAGACATTCTGACATGAAACAGACATTTCAAAGCAGATTTACTTTTTTCTTAGAGAAACAAGTATGTGAATTTAGAATGTTTCCTAAATATCTGCAATAAATATTATTTTCATGCTTTAGTACAGTCAAAAAATTACATACAGCACCTTTAAACTTTCGCATGAACAGCTCTTTGGAGGACAGAGCAGGCACTATGGACAGGTAGACATGATATATGGACATGACCATGATAAGTTTTGGTATATAGCCCATTGAGTTTATATGGGTGTTTGTTTGTTTAAAACTGAGGTTACTGAGGGTTTGTCCTTACTAGTTCAGTCCTTCAAAAGCTAGAGTCCTCCTCTGCATTAAATGCTCAAATGAGACAGTCTAGTATGTGCTATCATGATCAGCTCCCAACCGCATTTAAATTTACGTAATTGTCAAAGACCTGTCCCACAGCCGGCTAAAGTGGAATGGCTCAGGTACCTCACAAACTACCTAGAGTCTGTCTGGTCTTTAGTGGCTTGCCAAGCTAGGGGCAACTTTAAACACTGAACACAGCATCCTCAACAATCCCTCAACCAGGATTGCTAAAGAACACTGAAGTTTACCCCCAGTAAGGATTAACACCTGAAACAAAAAACAGACCCAAGATAATACTCCCACTAACTTAACTGGGATATAGACACAAAAAGAAAAGAAAAGAAAAAACGAATAACTATTGTCACAGTGCAGGGTGCCTTCTCAGCTTCCCCTGCGGTCTGTGTTGTCCTGTCTGTTCGGTAGCTCGTGGTCTGGGCAATCAGCGCTGATCGTGGCGGGGGTGCGCAGATCACGAGCTGAGTCTTCCCCACCTGTCGCTCGTTCCCCAGCTCCCTTATATGTCTCTGCCTCTCTGTCTGTCGTTGTGAGTAGATTGTTTTGTCTTTGCCCGTGGTTTGTGTGGTGTCCAAGCTGCATTCTCACCTTCTGTTTTCCCGTCTAAGGATCCGTAGTTCGGAGATCCGGCAGCGCGAGTGGTCCGCAGTGTGCCGGCCAGCTCGGAGATCTCTGTGTGCGCCAGAGCATTTAATTATTGTTTATGTTATTTTGTGTTTTGTGGCGAGAATAAAGATTCTCCTTTTCCCTACTCTGCATCTGAGTCCTCTGTCTAGCCCGCACCCTGACAACTATACACACAAATCTCTATTACATATACTCCCAAATAACAACGTCACAGTCTTCTCAGGGCTCTAGACTAACTTTTTGCACTGGTTGCACTGGTGCGCCTAACTTTTTTTCTTTAGGTGCACCCAAATTTTCAACCGCATTGCATTTAACACCACAGTTATACAAGTTCACTTCTTTTTTTTTATAGGCAATATTGACTTGTAAATGATTAACTAACAATCTGGTCAACATAAAGTTCTTCATTTGAGGCACAATTCTACAAGAAAGCTAACTAAAAAAAGTGTTGGTGCTTGAAGTGCTTCACTGAGCTGAAATTTAAACTTAAAACATCTCAAGATAAATTAAATAAAAATAAAATTTAAATTAAGTGTTTCAAGGGCTTCAAACTGAACATCTCATGGCTCAATGTCTTATGGACTATACTCCATTGCAGTCACATGCCCCTCGGATGGCCAACTCCTGTAGTTTGGCCTTCTTGATCTTTGGCCTTGGCTAAACCAGCTGGCCACACTCTCTCTAGCATCAAAATCTTCCAGACTTGGCCCCTCTACACTGATTATTATAAGATCTTCAACTGTGTTTAAATGAAGGGATGCTCTAATGTCTGATTTGATCCTCTTCTGTGCAGAGAACCCTCTCTCACAAACTGCAGCTGAGACAGGGAGGACCAACATAATGTGTACAAGGTGCAGGATGTTCTGGGGAAAAAATACATTCAAGAGATTTATTTATGCAATGTGTGTTAGATAGCAAACTGACACAATCTTAAGAAAGAACATTAACAAAAACTGACCTTGTACTCTGAGCAGTAGGGCTCTCTGGTCAACATGAGCTCCCGAAGGCTGAGGCAGGTCTTGTCTTTGAACATCCTGGCAATTAACAGCTTCAAGCCTAAAAACTCTTCTTTTGCAAGCTCAGTGTTTACACCATTTCTGAAAATGATGTGGATTACACAGCTAATCAGTGTTCACATGAACAAAATATCTGCCACCAGCACACATAATATTGTAGTAATCCACCAGCTAGGCTGCAAACTGCCTGTTTAGATATAACAGTGCAGTATTATTAACACACCTGAAGATGACCACAAACACAATTCAAATTCACACATCCCACTTCATCTCCCTTACCTGTGGTAGGATGATCTCATTCCTTTGAAGTAGGAGGCTAAACTTACTAATGCCACTGAACACGTCTGCAATAAATTGGCAAAAGGCCACAAAAGTGGCATCTTCCATTGATTTCTTAACCTGTATCATACAACAGTAAAAATTTGTCATATAGAACCCTGATGAACTAAATTCCTAAATAAAAAAAAATCAATAATAATGGCGTAAGTGTCTCTAATTAAAGGAATATTCTGAAAGAATGCACTGGCCTTTATAGCTCGGCCTGCAATTCGAAATGTATTAAAACCAGTCACAAATGCACTATTGCCGGCCATGAAACTGGTCAAGGCACTCTCTTCGAAATGTATACACTTTCCCCCTTTTAATTTCAGTAGGCTCTGGCTTGGACTCGATCGTCTGTGGCTCATTATCTGATGCCGTCTCCGGACCAGGGCTTGACATAACCTGGGAGGTTGATGTCTCCGTGTCAGAGCATTGGTTACGATTTTCGGATGGATCAGGCCTTAACTTAACATTCTTAATGAAAAAGTTGTCAATCGTTCTTTTCATCTTCTCTCATCATCCACGGCTACATCAACTCTGTTTATCTGACGGGCCTAGGCTACTCACCTCTGTCTGTCTGACTGCAGCACACGCATTTTCAAACGTACACACACGTACAGAAATATCCAGACCACTGCCAATCGGAGGGAGATCACAATCTCTGATTGGTTTAGACTACGATATGGGCCTAATGTGTGACTGTTATTGAACCACAGACTTTCAGAGTCGCAGAGACTTTTTTTCCCCCTCGAACGGCTGGTCGCACCGGTGTGACCTCAGATTTTTTTAAGTCGCACCATTGAGAAATTAGGTCTCACTCTAGAGCCCTGCTTCTAAAATCCACTTACCTCCACCCCCTCCAAGAGTACTAGAAGAAAACTGAGATCATCGTAGCAACACACATTACACTCATGACAGAGCATCCACAATCACGTTGTCTGTATCCTTGATATGTCTTATATCTAGGTGATAACCTTGAAGGAAGACACACCATCTTGTAAGTCGCTGATCTGGGTTCGGCAAAGAACAAAGAAACATTAGACAATAATGATACTGATTATAGTAATAACAATAATACACAAAAGAATAATACAAAATTGTTTGTTTGGTTGTTGTTTTTCATGGGCAGCAATTATCTGGATAAGGCACAAAATAAAGAAATACAACAAAAAAAAATCAAATCGCTATAAACCAAGCCACTCAAAACAAAAGAAAAACCAATTCACAAAAAAAAAAACAATCATTGAGTGAAATCAAACCCTAAATAAAGTAACAACTCTTAATTTCCTAAATGAGCAATACCAATATAAGCAAGACAAGATGATACATAACCCAATGCAAAATTAACAAACACCTAAACCCAAATCAAACGACTAAAATAACCACAAAAGAGAAAAGGAAACCCAAAATAACTAACATACAACTCAATTATGAACAAACACCTACATGCACACTCAATCAACTAAAATAACTCAAAACAAACAACACAACAGGTGCATAAGTAGTTCAGGTAGGCTATACAAAGGCCCCTAGCTTATAGCGCAAACAAGGGATGAACCACCAGCGTAACGATGAGTACAAAAGTTTGAAGTCAAGAGTACAGCAAAGCGCGCAAGCAGCAATACCACGTCCCAACTGGAACAGCTGGAATTTAAGCCACAGCAAAGCAGCAGCTGGCAGGCTCGGCAAAACAAATACAACAATGCCTCCTTGTTTTCCTCTACTCCCCACAAATGTTTTATCGCATAAGTTTGATAAAGGGGAGAATTACCTATCAGGAGCGCTACACATACACGCCCGCAGACATGGCCTGGATGCACCCAATTAATCTAAAATTACACAAACAACAAACTGTCATTAAATCAAAGCTACATTTAAACCCACAAATGCACCCACTGTACATTAATAATCCCTCCCATCTCAACTCTAGGGGGTTTCAAAACAGCTTCGCTTACCAGAGGAGTTCAGATATAAGCGTCACACAAACAGGTCAGAGCAAGACAATGCTAATCGAGTACTGACACCTCACCTGCTCCTATATAGGTATGTAACATGATTACCACACAACACACGCAATGTACTTAAAGGGCCACCCTACTACATATATAATAATAATAATAATAATAATATATAACTCTTGTTGTTTGGTTGACTTATTGTTGTGTAATATTTTATTTCCTTTTTTTTCTGTGGTTGCTTTTGTGGTAACGTCATTTTTGTTTTGTTGACTGAGCCTGGTAAGTAATTTCTTTTATAGTGACTGCATTTTTTCCTATGCCTTAATGTCCTAGGGCCCTGCCGGGGCACGATCACAAGGTGCCTTTCATGCCCCCTAAACACCTGCTTTTTGTCACATTGAGATGTATCTCTAAATTAGTTTCAGGTCACAGGACCATGACCTCATTTTCATAGGTGTTTCACAGATATCTGACAATAAGTGTTTTGCATTGCTAGACTTTACCCTCTCTGTATGTTGTCAGGGGCCACGTGACACAGCTTTCTGTGAATTCTGGGGGCCCTAGGACATTAACACATTGACACAAAAATGCAGTCATTATAAAAGTCACTATAAATTACTTACCAGGCTCACTCAACCAAACAAAAATGACCTTACAACAAAAGCATCCAGAGAGAAAAAAATTAAAATAAACTAAATATTACACAAGTCAACCAAACAAGAGTTGCATAAAACAAAGCCAAAAATACATATATATATATATATATATATGTATGTGTGTGTGTGTGTGTGTGTGTGTATATATATATATATATATATATATATATATATATATATATATATATATATATATATAAATATATATATAAATATTAAAGAAAAAATCAAAAATCAAGAAATGCTGTACTAAATCCAAAAATTATAAACAGGACAATAATAGAGAAAGCCAAATGTCACAGTGTCTAGTTGTTGTCCCCTAAACTGTCCACCTGATGGCACTCTCCCCTTCCACTGTTACATGGCCATGAACTCAAATTCCCATAATTCTTTTCCCAGTCTCTTCTGGACTGATTGTCCTCAGCTGTATGTCATTTGTATTCATTTGTCTCTCTATTTAAGCTGTGTTTGTGTCTACATTTGTCAGTGAGGTTTTGCGATGGTTACAGCTGCACTTTCTGTCTGTGTGTCTTGTGGTTTTTGGATTTTCCTTGCCTTACAGATTTACTCTTTTGCTTTGCCCCTTGGATTCATCTTTGTATTTGGTTTTGCTGGTTTTGATTTGTGCCTGTTTTTGACTACAATTCTTGAATTCCTAATAAAACTGCACTTGGATCTTAATCTTGTCTCAGAGCAGTATGTGACAGTACATCTCAGCTTATATACATTTAAATTGTCTCACTTTTTCTTTGCTTGTGCTGGTGTTATTTTACTGTACAGGTCCATTTTGTCCAAAATAAATCTATGATAAAAATAACATTAGCATAACATGACAATTTAGTTTGAAAAACTGCTTACATATTCTTAGAAATAAGACCTGTCCTGAAAAACGTGGCAACAGATAAAAATGAAGAATAAAAAACATTTTAAATCTGTCATTCTTCATAGATTCAATGGCCTCTTCTGGTCATTCTATGTACTACAGTTGATGAGTTCACTAGTTTCAGCTGGGGCTCATCAACTGCTCTGTTGAACCCTCAGCATTGGTCTTGTTTTTGTCAGATCGTTGTTTTATGTGTTATGTCCCAGGACGTATTAAAGGGCACCTATTATGCAAAATTCACTTTTACATGGTGTTTGACCATACATGTGTGTTGGCAGTGTGTGAGCAAAACCACCCTAGAATGATAAAAATCCACCTAGTGGTTTTTTTACAATCTCAATAATTCATGAGCACTGTCTCAAAACGCCCTGTTCTAAGACTGCTCTCACTGTGACGTAGAATTGAGCTAAGCCCCACCGACGTGGTTTGATTGACAATCTGGTTTTGGCATAGAGCCCGCCCTCCGTGATCTGTACACCATCCTCCATTGTTTCAAAGACAGCCGGTAATGTCTCCTAAGAAACATAAGTGTTCTGTTGTGGGATGTAATAATGAACATAGTAGTTTTCACTTACTTCCGACATCAGAGCCACTGAAAACGCAGTGGATGGATTTTATTTATGAAGGAAAGGCGCCACTCAAAATTCCAAAATACGTTTATGTTTGCGCGAATCATTTTTTGACTGACTGTTTTGAGAACGAGGGTCAATTCAAAGCAGGTCTTGCTTCAAAGTTAATCCTCAAGTCTGGATCGTTGCCTACTGTTCGCGATGCAACGTCACCTTCAGAAGAAGTAAGTGTATTTCATGTTTTTTTAGAAAATAGTCATTTCAGTCGATGTCAGCCAGTTCAATAACAAATGCGTCTAAAGTTGTTGTCGTCGTCGTAGAAAATCTGACTGTGTATATAATGTAAACCTTGTTTGTAAAGTGTGTATCCACACGTATATAATTTTTGTAAGATATTGTATTAAAAACCGTGTATGTTTTCTGTAAAGACAAGACATCAAAATTGCTATGTTTATACAAAGGCCAGCACATCGACACGAAGCTGTAGAACGAGGGATATTGGCGTGCAGACAGAAACATCAAAGCTATGCAGTGTTGGTACACAACTGTCAATGAGGACGCTTCAAACACACCACAGGAGTGTCTGTATGTTTATGTTTTTAACTATATTTATATTATATAGTATACAATATAATATTATATAATTGTATTAGCTAATTGTATTTTTATATGCACATTTCGAAATTCATTTTCTGTAAAGTTGCTTTAAAACAATGTATTGTGAAAAGTACTATACAAATAAATTTGAATTGAATTGAATAGCCACGATAGAGAAAGTGAATCTTTGCTGAAACTTTGCTGAATTATATATTCCAGGTGTCCAGACAGAGACAACATTGTCAAGTTTTGATGTTAGCACAAAATTAGTTTCTCATACAGCTGTTGCGTCTTCCACGCCCCTCAAGACTTCATCAAAAAGACCTTGTCTGGACCTTGAGGAAGATGAAGATACCCTGCAGGAATGCTCTTCAATACTAACATCACAAGAGACTGATGTCACATTTAATCCTGCAGAGGCAGACACATCAATAACAGAGCCCAAAGACTTGTCGTAAGTTTATATTATATTTTAGAATAATGTTTGTTTTAATTATAGCATATCTAATTTTTCTGTAGTGCTTATGTAAATTAATGTTTTTTTTTTTCAGAGCTCAAGAATCCAGCCCTAATCAAAACATTTGTAAATATATTGTCTATGAGACCTGCATCATGGAACTGTTTGATGTGTGCCCGGTATGTCATAGAAGCTGTCATATAAGATCACAAAGGATTGGAACATTTCTACGTGTTGAACAACTCTGCCACCATTGTCAGTTCTCACGGAAATGGAACAGTCAGCCGATTTTGGGCAGTACTCCAGCTGGAAACCTTCACCTTTCTGCTGCTGTGTATCTCAGTGGTGCTTCATTTTTCACAATTGAAAAGGTATTTGTAAATGAAATAATCCATAGCTTTGCAGTTACATGAGACTAAAAATGTGTAATGTAAAAAAAAATTATGTTTATTCATTTATTAATTTACTGCTTACCAACTCTTCTCTATGTGTTGTCAGATATTTGCAGCTATGAAGTTACATCTTTTCAAGTACGACACCTTTCGTCGTCATGCACGAATGTGCATTGAGCCTGCTATTGTTTACAAATGGAGAAACTGGCAGGATGAGATGCTACAGCTGTTGGCTCAAAGGGAAAAGGTCATTGTTGGAGGAGATATGAGGGCTGACTCACCAGGTACATTGTGGGACAAATTTACATTGTTTTTTTATAAAGAAAAAAATATATAGAATTTTATCTTATAGACAGGGCACATTGTGTAATAAGAGATTATGTATTTTTGTTTTTGAAGGGCACTCTGCCAAATATGGCAGTTACACAATGATGGACCTGGAGACAAACACCGTTGTTGATGTACAACTCGTCCAGGTAAATGAGCAGAAACCTTTGATGCAACGTCCTGGAAAACTTGAATATTTTATTTTAAACGCAAAAAAATAATTATATTTTAATCGCTTTTCAGAGTAATGAAGTGGGAGGAAGTTACCACATGGAAAAGGAAGGTTTGAAGAGAGGTCTTGACTTTTTGGATGCTCATGGAGTGACTCTGGACTGCATTGTGACTGACCGACATCCGCAAATACAAAAATTCCTCAGGGAACGCAATGTCAACCAATTCTATGATGTCTGGCACATAGAAAAAGGTAAATAACCTTACTACCATCATATCATTTTCTAAATTTTTACGGACTAATAATTGCGCTGAAACTGTTTTAGCGGATCATTATGTGTTAGCGGAATATTTATATATATATATATACTGCGTGTATATATATATATATATATATATATATATATATATATATATATATATATATATAAACACCACCATTACATTATATGTAATGACACATTGCTCTACTTATTGTGTGTTGTCATGTTTGTATTTAATTGAAATCTCCAGGAATTTCAAAGCAGCTGGAAAAAGTGTGCAAGCTAAAGGGTTGTGAGAAAATACGTAAATGGTTGCATAGTATAAAAAACCACATCTATTGGACTGCTGCATCATCAAGCAGTGGACCTGAAAGAGTGGCTAAATGGATGTCTATGCTAAACCACATGCAAAATAAGCACACACATGAAGACAGCAATTTTCCAGCATGTCTACATGGAACAAGGAGAAGTCGAGACACAAAAAAGTGGCTAGCTGCTGGTATGTAGGCTAAAGAAGCAATAGTTACTTTTAAAAAATGTATACAGGTCATATAGCTTGCCTTTTTTTATTTAAAATTACATCATACTATAGTAACACTTCCAATAATTTAGGAACACTGCCATATCTCAAGTTGGAGAAAGTTCTCTCCAACAAGAGAATTGTGAAGGATGTTGCCAAGCTAAGTCCACACTATCAGACTTCTTCTATCGAGGTTTTCCACAGTGTAATACTACGGTTTACACCAAAAAATGTGGTTTTTCCATTTCTGGGAATGTTGTGCAGGTAATGTTATTGTTGTAAAAATAAATTTACTTTTACATACACTGTAGACATTGAATGTTGAAAATGTATTTATTGCTTACAGACTATACCTGGCTGCACTACATTACAATGAGAATGCCGGGCGTACTCAAGCTACGACAGCAGCTGGTCGACCGGTGTTCAAAGTGACCTTTCCAAAGGCCAAGAAGGGAGAATACCGGGTCAGAGAAGTAAAGACACAAGCAACATTCAGTATGTATAAAATGAGTTTACTTAACAAATTTACTACAAATGTACATATCTTTTTTGCCTAATTTCTTACAAGCTATTTGAAAACTCAATATTTGACTAATTTAAAATAAAATAAAATGTTATATTGCACAGGATATGTGGATGACCTGCTGGACCTCATATTTGATAAAGTCTTTGTGGATCCTGCACCATATGTGGATGATGTTTTGAGGATACCAATACCACCAGCATTGTGTGCAGAGTATGACCGGCCAGAGAAGGAGGAGGCCATCTCTAGTAGGGTATCTCGGTTTAATCAATAGGTGGTCGAAAACCTACATAACTACCCTGGGTATCAGGAAACTCTCTTCGAATCCTCAGGACCACACAGGATGGAATCACAACTCGAACTTTTCGTCCAAGGAAACCCCAGCACCAGCTCACAAAACTCCGATAAGCTAAAAATCTGTAACGACTAAGGCACACACACATAGCCACAGTCTCAAAACAGGGTTCAAGGATTTTTCTGTGTTTTTTTTCTTTCAAATATCTATCATTTGTTGTCTGGAGTTGAAATATTTGATATTTAATTGATCATGGTTAAAATTTTTTTGGAGGAATGTCCTTTTATTAAAATTATTTAATTTCTAAACTTATTTGTACAGTTCAGTGTCTTTATACATAATGTAAATAAAAAAATGTATATGCAAGTTGTTGTGAAATTATTTAAAGCTATAATATGTTTTGTTTTCACTATAATTTCCTTATAACCCGGGAAAATATTAGACTAAAAATTAATTCATCAAAAATTCATAAAAACATTTGTAATATTTAGAAGAAATTGACATTTTTTCTTAAATGTGCTAATCATTAACACTCACTTTTGTACTCCACGAAGTCGCAGGGGACCATAGTCAGCCCTGTAAATGTTAAAAGCGTTTTGTAACGAAAACACATTTAAACAAACTGGATCCATTCCGGGATGGTCTACCATACATGATGGAGTGACTTGAAGTTGTTGCATCCGTCTTGTAACCTTTGATACAACAAATAGCGTATGACAGTTTTATGTCACGTATTATTTTTTGCAACAATTACAAATTAATACCTGTTCTATCTCCCTGCAGCATATATTTTCTGGTTCTGTAGCCATCTTCTCACATTTGCCACATAAACACCTGTATGACAAGTAATGTCAACATAACGCAATCGTTCCCTCGCATAAATATAATTTCGTTTGTACTTAGCAAACGTTATCACAGTATTTGTGTTTGTAGTTTAAAAAAATTGCGCGAACGTTATCACAGTGCGTGCTGCACATCCATAATTGCAAAGGGGACGCGATTAAAATATAAGTACATAAATGTATCAAACAACCATTCAGAGACGTCCTGCTCCATTCTCATTTGTGTTTCTTCTGCCGGAGTCTCTTCATCATCTGGGTCTGATTCCGGTTCAAACATATACGGCTGAATGCCATACAAAACACCGGGTCTCCCACTCTCAGCCATTCTGCTTCTACCGATCGCTCATTGTAATAGGTGTGCCAGTTACGCCCTCATCCAAAGGCAGGGTGGGGATATGCAGCTCATTTATATTTAAGGTGGTACACACCAAAACAGCTCTTTTTAAAACAGGCCCCAAAAATGACTTTTTCAAATGATTATAATAAATTAACTGTGGGGTATTTTGTGCTGAAACTTCACAAATACATTCTGGGGACACCCAAGACCATTATTATATCTTGTAAAAAGGGGCATAATAGGTGCCCTTTAATATTAGTGTGGTTTATAAAACAGAGGGTGTGGCTTAAAGTCCTGTGTCTGTGTTTTTGGATGCTGTTGCTGTTTTTCTCTCTCTCTCTCTCTGCTCCTCCTCAGGCCAAATCACCTCCACCTGAAGCTTGTTTGTGGGAGCATGCCTGAGATCCAAGAGTATATTGGAGCAGTTCAGAGTTGGCTGGGAGAGACACACTTTTTCCCCTGATCCAGATTGAACTTTTGTGCTGGCCTTTGTGTTTGGTCCTAATGCTAAGAGAGAGTATTGTGCTTGAGCAGTTGTTAATTGAGTATCAGCAGGGGCTGTTAAGTAATCATCCAGTCCGAAGCCCGGGACACACCAAGCTGACTTCAAAGAACTAGCGGCGACGGAAGCCGACGGTGTTGTCGCCTCACATCGGCAGCGTCGGATCAAAAAGCTGCGCTGGAACACACCACACAGACTACAGCCGACGGCAAACTAACACGTGCGTTCTGCGCATCAGCAGCTATCAAGTGTAAACGCAGCCATAGAGTGCTCTTACCTGATCCAGATTCAGCCATCATTGTTATCACCGCTCATAGCTCAACACGAGCCACGTCTACCACCTCCTGCCTCATACTCTGGTGAGCCTCGTCTCTGTCGAGCCTTTTTAACCAGATGCTCGTGGAGGAGATGAAGAGAGACCGTGCTGTGACTGGATGTGAAGCAGCTCAGATGCTGACCGATCTGCGCCAAGGCGTTCTCTCGGTCTCTGATTATTCCATCGAATATCGCAGCAAGAACAACACGTGTTACGTAGTGCAGCTCCGGTTTCTACAGATCTCCTTGCTTCTTTCTCCAGTGATGCAGTCAGCTCAGCAAACGATCCGGAGCCCATGCAGGTGGGCAGAGCTCGGTTATCCCGGAAGGAGAAGGATCATTGTTGTTCAAGAGGATTATGTTTGTACTGACATTTTGCCTCTGCATGTCCGTTAAATGGGTAAACACACCACATTCTTGTCAAGCCATCGTGGACTCTAGAGCTGAAAGTAACTTTACGGACTATCAGTTTGCTCACCAACTTCATCTTCCTGTGTCTACTCTTAACCAGCCCATCTCTGTAAGCGCTCTCAATGGTCAAACTCTTCCTACTGTCAGTCCCTTGACTTTTATCACATCGGGGAATCGTTTTGAAGAAATAAGCTTTCTACTTGTTGACTCTCCACTCGCTCCAGTTGTCTTTGTTCTCCCCTCGCTCAAACTTGATCCTTTATCCATGCCGTATGTACTTATGCACCCCCATTCCATCAGAGATGCTGGCTTTTGAACTGAACGCTGATAACACGCTGGAAGGTCTCCCTCCTCTTTAGCCCGAGGACACGGCGTCCGTGATTTCTAGCAAGAATGTCAAATTTGGACATGTCACCTGAGTCACTTTTTACTTTTCGACAAACTATGTAAAAAAAGTTACAACTTAGAATGTAAAAAATAAATTCTTCCAATAAAATGAAAGTGATAGGGCCTCTATGACAGTGACAAGACAAGCTGATAGGGTTAGGTTTGTTTTCTGAGGTAAATCATTCCTTCACAAAAACAATTTGTTCATGTAATTGACATATTAATTGAAAGTTGTTGATAAAATGTCTCGTGAAGTAAAGATTTACCAGAGAAAACAAACTTTTCTGTCAAGGGGTGGTGAAAGGGCTTTTGCAAATGTCTAAATGACTTGTTGTGCATGAAAAAAGTTCCCGAAATAAACCGATATGTACAGCTCCGTCCTTCTTTTCTCTGCGCTTTAAATTTTGTCTTGATTCTCTCACTTAGGCCTCGTTTACACTGCCAGTTAAATGTGACCCAATTCAGATTTTTTGCTCATATGTGACACAGATCCGATCTGTTCTATGACTGTGTAAACAGGAAAAAAGCGCATGCATTCAGATATTTCGAGATCGGTTTCAGGCCTCATTCATATGTGGAAATAAAACGGATCTAAATCAGATATGTGCCAATGTGACTGTCATGTAAACAGGCAGATCGGATTTTCTGAGGCATTGCGTTCTGTATGTCATTAAAACTGCCACAATTTGGTACTTCTCCGTGGTTTAATGACATTGTAAATTCACACGGGCTATTTTGAGCTACAGGCAAAAAAAGAAGAAAAGAAGAAAAATGTATTTGTACTTTTTCTCCGCTCGCTTCTCGCACTGACTGTCATCCGAAGTGCGTGCGTATAACGGTGCGCGATCCCGATAAATACACACATATACAGAATTACAGTTTTTCAGAATTCACACAGACATAATCTGCTCTGTTTTAAGTGAACGCTTAGGGAACTGTTGGGGGAAAACAGTAGGCCTATAGGACGTCTGTATCATTATCATAATGTTAATCTAACAATAAAAGAAAAGAAAGAAGCACTCGCTGCACCTCATTGAACTGCTTTTGTAGTTTTAATAATCAATTTATTTGTAATAAACACACTTAAGTTATTTTTACATTTGTTTTTCGTACATGAATGCTTCAGATATAAAATGATAAAGGAAATGCATTATTTGTTTCTTTCTAGGCTACTTGTACTTTTTGTTTTGTTTTGTTTAGTTTTTTTGCGTCTGCTCTTATTTATAAAATAAAAAAGATAAAAAAATAGCTGCATTGTGATTATTAATATAGTAATTAATAATAAGACAAGATGGAGGACTTCACAATCGACTTCAAATGGGTGTCATTTTTTGTCCAATTCCAACAAATCATAAATCATTTTGAAGGTCTTTTAATGGAGAATTTTTCTCATGTGTGACTTTAGATTTCCATTTTATTGGGCATCAAGACCTGCAGTGTAAATGAGGCCTAACTGAGTTTTGCAAGCGTGAGCGAGAGGGTATATATATATATATATATATATATAAATAACTTTAAAATGTTGTAATTTAAGGGGATTTGACTAAATAATGCTAAAATATTTATTATCTCTAACTTATTGGGAACTAATTCACCATTTATCATCTGTAATACGATTGTGTAACCACTAGAAGGCTGTTTAGCTCTATAAACATGGCTGTGTGTTCCCTAGTGGCTGGGAACGTTGGATTCCCACATAATTAGTTACTAAATTAATTAATTTTAAAATATACACTTGAGTGTTAAATACCATAAACAGAGACATGGTCTGTAAAACTGACAATTTCATTTTTATGTAGCTTTATTGGTTTAGTAAAAATGTTTTACAAAGTATAGCACTGATACTTAGTCACATAACATAATTTTGACTGTAATGTTCATTTAGACATTTGAAACAGTGTTTTTTACACATACAGATTGGTTCGATGCAGTCAATTTGTTTTGCAGTTCTTTAAACTGTTGTTTTCGCTTGCAAATCACCGTTCACAGGCTTGCAGTACTTTTGACCATCTTTTGGTGAAAACAACATGCCAAAAGTGTAAGTGCGGAAAAATGGAAGTCAGAAGAATGCAGATCATATTTATTTTGCTTTAGCATGAAGCTGCAGTTTAACTAAACTTGAATTTCACTCATGAATAACAGTAAAGTGCTGCAAATCATTTTTTTCTTACGCTTGAAACGCGATTTAATTTACACCTTTATAAAGCTTCTCTTGTGCATGCAAATTTAATTTACGCTTACAGTTTTATGTACACCTCCACAACTCTTACCCTGCGTATGCAAATCTTTTTGTCATTAAATTACCTTCATAGCAGACATCTTTTCTAGGGCATCCAAGGCCAAGTTGAGAAAGTGAGTTATTTTAATGCTGTTCATTAATTACCTGGAAATAAATCTGCATTACTCTGTTGCTAAAATAAAGATGAAAATTCAGAATCGCTTTTAATTACTCACCCACATGAAGTTGCAAACCCACATTCTTCTGCAGAAACACAAAGATGGCAATACATAACTCAGTTTAACACATTATATCAGCAAAAAAAAAAAAATGCATGTGGCTCACTGATAATTTTCCAAGTTCTGCAGTCAGTTTGGTGGGCAATAGCCTAATATTTAATAATATTAAGTGGTTTTATTTAGTCTGCTCTGCTGTGTGCCATCAAGCACTTCCAAGTCCAACAGTTCCATTACAGTTATTTTCATTTATGCAAAGGGTTCAACAACAATTATCAAGTCTTTGTGAAGAGCTTAAATGCTGGGGAATCTTACATTCTCCATATTGACAGTTTTATATGCATTTGTTTAACTGAGACAGACTCAAATACACTTTGCTGATGCTGATTGATAAAGCATTGTCCAGGACTATGTTCAGTGTAAAAACAAAGTGGGACAGTCTCATATCTGTGTGGCTCTTAATTTGAGAGAACTGCATTTCTGTTTTTCACCACATAGGTTACATTGATGGCTACAAATTATTACTACTTTTAATTTAATCAGAGAATTAGTGCCAGCTTCTGCTGACACTGTGATACTGAAGGACAAGTAGCTGGGTTCCAGGAAGGTAACCGTTTATATATTCAGAGAGGAGCTCAGCCCTGTTGGGCCGTCGTCATCTTGGCAGCGCGTCACCACACGTCTCTCCCAGATAAATGAAAATGGGCAAAAAGGCCGGAGCTGGTTGCTGAAGCCACGCCCACCTAGCTCAATGGCGGTGACAGCAGCGGCAATCCACCTGTCACTCAAGTGGCCGCGCCCTTAATTATGCAGAACTTTAAGGCTTAATATAATTTAAACAGATGAGTTATAAAAAATGTCACCCCCTCACAGTTGTCAAGAAGGGCAAAATTAGCTATATAGACCAAAACCACCTTTTGTACCAAGCTGTAACAAAAAAAAAAATAATAAAAATAATAAAATTCTGCTGTAAAGTTGGGCATTTTAACATGAGAGTCTATGGGACTGACTCCCTTTTGGAGCCAGCCTCTAGCAGCCAGTCAATGAATTGCAGTTTTAGTCACTTCTGTGTTGGTTTCACGAGAGAGAGAGAGCGGGAGGTTGCCGCTTTGATGAACCTAAATTGTCACTCCACTTATTTGCATTCACTAAAGATGAATCCAATAACAGAGTTTGACATTTATTATTTTACTCACATCTTATGTATAATCTTTCATTTACATTGCAGCATTTGTCTCAGAAAAACAGATGTCAATAGAGTTTATGTTTAAGTTTCAAAGATGAATTTAATAATCACAAAGGTGTTCCTTGGGACAAAAACTTTGAGAACTGAGCTATAGCAAAGCATATGGTCAGGTGCAGCCACTGGAGTTCATATGCACAAGACATAAAATAAGAGCCTATAGAGAGAGAGAGAGAGAGAGAGAGAGAGAGAGATAAAAAATGCAAATAGTTATGAAGGTAGAAAATCAGATTTCAGCCACATTCAACTTCAGTGTGAATGTCACCATTTCAAAGAGATGCATAATTTCTGGTGCCATTTAAAAAAAAAACCTTCCCCAGTTGTCACTTTATAGTACTGAATTAATAACACTTCAACGACACGTTTCTCTGATCCTACACATTTACAGTAGTAAGAACTTTCCGTGTGTGAATCAAGGGTTACGTCTGAAACTCCTTCCACACTAATCGCTTCTCTCTAGTGTGAATCCTCATGTGTGACTTTAGATTTCCATTTTGTAAAAAGCTATCCCCACACAGTTCGCAGGTGAAAGCCTTCGCTGTAGTATGAAGTCTCACATGAGTGTAGAGGCTCACTTTACAGCTGAAACTCTCTCCACACTGATGACACTCAAAACCGTTCTCTCCTGAATGTTCACCCTTTGTGTGGGAATCAAGGGGTTCACTGTATGTGTAGCCATGTGCGAACGACTTCTCTCCAGTGTGAACTCTCATGTGGGACTTGAGGCTTTCTTCATGTTTGTAACTCCTTCCACACTGATCACATGTGAATGGCTTCCCTGAATGGATGGTTATGTGTTGATTAAGGGTTTCTCTTGTAACGAAACTCTTTTCACAGTGACGGCATGTGAACGGCTTCTCTCTGGTGTGAGTATTCATGTGCTGTTTAAGGTTTCCTTTTACTGTGAAGCTCTTTCCACAATGTTGGCATGTGAAGGGCTTCTCTCCGGTGTGAATTCTCATGTGTGCTTTAAGAGTGTCTTTATATCTGTAACTCTTTCCACACTGATCACAAGTGAAAGGCTTTCCTCCGGTGTGAAAGATTACATGTTCATCGAGGCTTTCTTTTAGTGTGAAACTCTTTCCACAGTGTTGGCATGTGAACAGCTTCTCTCTAGCGTGAATTTTCATGTGTTCATTAAGGTTTACTTTTAATGTGAAACACTTTCCACATTCGTGGCATGTTAAGTAACTGGGAGGTTTGGTCTTGCGAACTGAATTTGATTCAGTCGGTATGGGGTTTTTTACAATAAAGAAATCATGTTTTTCATATTGAGCTTTATCTTCTGTTTCTTTCAGTTCTTGACTCTCTTCTTTTATTGCCATCAGGTCTAAAGTGAAAAAAGACAAATAGAGGTTAATGAGAGCTGAATGGCTCAAAGCAACCGAGAGCAAAACCAAGATAAAAGTATTAAAACATCAAAACTAACATTAGGCAACAAAACTGGGTTATTATAGACCAATCCTGAATCTGCCATTCAGGTCTAAAATATTAGAAAAATAGAGTCGCCTATAATAAGTGTTTATATTCTGACCATTTAGACGCAGTTCGGTTTATTAACCGCTACAGCACCAAATGTTACGGACTGCATCTTAAAGGGATATTCCATCCCAAAATGAAAATGTTGTCATTAATCACTAACCCCATGTCGTTCCAAACCAGTAAAAGCTTTGTTCATCTTCGGAACACAATTTAAGATATTTTGGATGAAAACCGGGAGGCTTGTGACTGTAGCATAGACTGCCAAATAAATAACAGTGTCAAGGTCCAGGAAAGTATGAAAAGCATCGTCAGAATACTCCATCTGCCCTCAGTGATTCAACCGTAACGTTATGAAGCAACGAGAATACTTTATGTACACGAAGTAAACAAAAATAATGACTTTATTCAACAATTCCTCTCCTCTGGGTCTCTCCAAATCAGCGTAGCTCCATTTTGGCAAATCTGAGCAGTACGCAGGTGGCTTACACTCTTCTGTATCAGCCGCGCCACAAGGATTCATAACGTTACGGTTGAGTCACTGATGGCAGATGGAGTATTCTGACGATGCTTTTCATACTTTCCTGGACCTTGACACTGTTATTTATTTGGCAGTCTATGGGACAGTCTCAAGCCTCCCGGTTTTAACAGTCAATTTACAAATAATGCGTTCAGATTTGTGGAACTTACAATGCGCTGTATCTCTACAAATTAGTGTTGTTACTATGACAACCAATTTGAATGTGACCGGAAACTAATGAATGAATGAATGATTCATTGTCTGATAACCTATATACAAATAAAATTTGTAAATGTATGAATGTTGTTATTTAATATTTGAGTGTTTACATGATCAGTTTTATCTTATATGTAGTCTTATAGAATAAGGGAATCCATTAAAAATAAACTATATCCACTTGTTCCTTACGCTAAGATCCAGTACTAGGGATGGGTCACAATTTTCGAATATTCGATTAGTCGATTTAATGACCGATTATCGATTAGGCTGTGCGATTATTTTCTAAGGATGTGAACCGTGCCTGAGCACGTCTTACCCCCAAAGCCCGGTTCGGTTGACTAATGTGATCGCTCCGTGCCGTGCTCGGATGCGGTTGGTTGGAAGAGGTGGACCAGAGCACGGTTCAGTTTAATTAGGGCACGGTACACATGCAGTGTGAGCACTAACGCGCTGGAGCAGGGAACTGCTGATACGTGCAGCATGATTACGTGAACATTTCTGAGCGGCAGACGCAATAGATTTATAAAGCAATATGTTGGGAGAGGGTCTTCTGTGTCACCGCGTCCCAAATGACTCAAAATAATAAACCACAAACTTAACAAAACGATGCACTCCACTGTGCTGGGGTGCGTTTCCCAAAACCATAGTTGCTAACTAAGTTAGCAACTTTGTTGGTTGCAATGCAATTTCCCATTGCCAACCAACTATATGGTTTTGGGAAACGCACCCCTGAGCGAGAAGCTTCCTGTTTGCCATGTATTGAGTCGTAAATATGAGCTAGCTGCATTAAAATGATTTATTTATTGAAGGAATAAAAGGTAATATTCCACTGGTTTGATAACCATAAACATTTTTAAGCCATTTAAAAATTTGACTCTTATGTTGATTTTTCTGAAGTAAATAGCGTTATGTGACTATTCACAAGCGTTTAATTATGGCATAAATGCTTGGAAATAATATGCAATGTTTTAATCGCAATAAGCTCTGGGCTTTGTTACTTTTATTATAACACAAAGCCTCAGCCTTCTATCAATTTTAAGATAAAATACAAACAATAAATGTTTGTAAATAAATGTTTCATGCGGCATGTGGAGCAATTATATTTTCCTGTTTAATATTTGCAGCGCATGTAAAAAAAAAAAAAAATTTAATACAAATGAGTGTCTCGTGAAATAAATCAATTCGAGTTTAAAAAATCGTCAGTAAGCCTATTGCTGTTTTTCGTGTTAAACGTGAAGAATGACAGGTGCCACATACTTTTTTTAAATTAATTTTTTGGCAGAGTATACAGATGTAATATATTCTTTTTTACTTCATGCAATTTAACATGATTTCATTGTAGTAATTTTGACTTAATTCCTAAAATATTATGACGCTAATCCTTTTTTTTTTTTGAGTAGGATAAACTGACAAAAATGCTCAACTCACGGTCTTGCGCTGGCCGCTTTGTAGGCTATATAAAAAACAAACAAACTTGAATTTAACAAACATAAAATGCTCCAATCATATTTCTGAATTAAATTAATAAAGAATTGAAATGAAATATGACCATTAAAAACCAAAACTAAACTATTATAATGGCTGCAACAGCAGCTGTGTAATGAGGACAGTGACTCGGGCAGAGAAACCTGATTAGCCCCAGGCCGGCCGTGTAATTGAAACAAGAGAACTAATATCGAGCCTTACACGGCCGGCTCGATATTAGTTCTCTTGTTTGAATTAAAAGCTCCCCCTCAGTTTGGCGGGCCCATATAAGTACTACCTACTTTTTTCATGGGAGGTAGCAAACTCTGACAGGTATCAGAGATGGACAGAACACCGGCCCGGAAAGTGAAGAGCAGTGTGAGCACAGGCCAGCGGGGGAAGGGAGACAGTGACAACGTACCACCAATAACTGTAGAACTGTGGACATGCTCTTTGACGTTGATCTGTTCTAATCTTAATTAATCTGTGAACTTTTTTAAAAATGCTATGAATGTTCATGCTCATTTTAAAAATAGAATTGTCCTAGGCTCCTACAGCCTTGTGAGCAGTTGATAATAGACGGCTGTTATGTTAATAAGTGCCGTCATTCGGTTATGTTATATTAATATGTTTCAGCAATCCTACAACCATCAATTGGCTTGGGTTAGGATAGACCTTTCTCTAATGAATTAAACAGTTTGTTATCATACAGACTGAAAGCCTGAATAGTCTCTCTTCCTCTCTCTCTTTTTATGGGTGTGTGTTTATGCGTGCGTGCATGTGTGGGAGGGGGGTGATTATCGACTACTAATCGAATAAAAAAGACGTGAACAAGCCGTTTAAACCAAACACGTCAAAGCAGACGTTCTTTCACTCCATCGGCTGACTGACGACAGACTCGAGCACGTGGACTGTGTCAGAAAGTGAACACGCATCTGTATACTGTATCCAGTCCAGACAAGATAGCACAGTTATTGTAATTTCTATTTGTTTTTAACACGACGAGACACTCGCATCCAGCGTAATCTAGTTTCAGCTGTTAGCGGATGAATGCCGGTGGGCGGGGCCCATGTCGATGTGTCACTCAGGAGGCGGAGTTTATGCAAACGACTGGTGCTAGGTGACGTCACCTTGCCCATAGGATCAAATCAAGCCATTTTTGGAGCTCTATTAAATAAATGCTTTGTTTATGAGGATGACGTCTTAAGCTATAATACCTGCAGGGTGTTTGAACGGTAAAAACTAAACTAACTTTGTTTCTTATTAAAGACCTTTTGTGAAGAGCAGTGAGGAATATAAGCCGTTGTCACTTTAAGAGCTGCACGGATCCAATTTACTGTTACACACGTATCTGTTTACATTCCTTTAGTACATAACCGACGAGGGTTTACGTGAAGAATCACCAAGCGCCGCACTTTGACACATTTTTGTGTGTATTTGACCGTTAAGGCACACGCTTTCAGCTAAAAGATGACTTTACATTCCTCAAAAAGTATCATTAATTTCTACAGAGCTGGACATTTTAATAAGGAAAAAGTGAGTGAGTTCAGCTTTGAGGATTAAACCAACCTGTTAGTTCCTCAGTGTCTTCATGTTTCAAGCTGAATACCTCTGCAATCCTCAGGTCCTCACTCTCCTGTTTAATAAACGCCATCTCGCTTCACCTCGAGGACTTCTGTGTCTGGAAATAAAGTAATAACTAAATCACACTAAAGTCACTCACAGTGAGAGTCAACGGACGTAAAACACTCAACACTTGTGCTAAAGTTAATAATATTAATTAATATTATATAAACACTTAAAAGAAACATAACTGGAAACAAATGCAGAACGTTACTTAAATCATTAGTGAAGATTTATTTAATCATGCTACTGTTTATAGTATTATTCGCTGACCCTTCGCTTGTCTAGGGACTGTGTATTTGTTAGGCTAGTAGTTTTTGCTGTGGTAGTGAAACTGAATCGGTATCTCACGACTTTGGTGTCATATGTGCGGTCCACAGATGTGGGCAGGGTCAGTAATAACCTGAACGGACAAGTAGAAAAATAACTATTTAATTAAAGAATTTCACGGAAGTGTGTGTCCAGAAGTGCAGTGTTCTCGCACCTCTCATCAATAAGCGTCATCACTGTCGGATAAAGCGTTAATCGTGCTACACTCGACGACGCTCCGCTCGTTTCACAGTTCTTGTAAAAGCATACTAACGTCTGAACGGTTTCCATCGGTTTTAACACTTTACACGAACACAAACAAACCTTTCCGCAGCCGGACGTCAAGAGAGCGGTGTGACGTCACAGCGCCCGGCAGCCAAAATAAAAGTCCCGTTCGCAGGCGCTGCCTTCTTCTTCTTCTTCTTCTGTGAGTTTATTGGCGGGTGCTTGCCGCCACCTGCTGTACTGGAGTGAGACGAAGATGGAGCACGAGGAAGATTTCTACATTCTGTTCTTTACGCCGCTATTTCTCAAGAGGTTCAATGACACCGCGCTTGTTTTATTAAGGCAGATTCTTACATTTGTAATCCCACAAGGTTAAATTTATATTGTATAAATAACACTGACAGTAAGGCTATATTATTAATACCTTTATGATTAGATTTATTTCATTTTAAATATATGTTTGATCATGCAGTAAGATCAGCTGGCCAATGAGAGCTCTGTCTGAAAGCTGTTCATTGTGTCTGAGCTGGTTTGGAGAAGGACTTTAATTTTGCTCTGGCGGCGTGACGTCATAGGGCAGCGCGCGCTCCCGCGTCTGTTGTGATTCGGCTCAAAAAGGTCTGTGTTTAAACTGATAGAAAGCGTTCAGTCAATTATATAGTTTTTAAGCGATGCGAGATTAATTATTTGCTATTGAAAACTATATCTAACATTAATAGACGTTATTTTGTGTGAGTAAACGCACGCGCACAGGAGTAACAGAAAAGAGCATCTCGTTCCGCTGGCTGTGTCTGAATCAGTTCATCATGAACACAGTTAGATCATTTCTGAGTAGTGACGGAGAAACGGAGCTCTTGAGACTCGACTGAATCGGTTGCTTCTCAAATTATTGAGTGACACTTCTAAGTAGATTTAACTCTCACTCCCTTACTAGTGTGCTGACTACTGAACTAGCGAGCTGACTACTGAACTAGGGAGCTGAACACTGAACTAGGGAGCTGAACACTGAACTAGTGTGCTGACTACTGAACTAGTGTGCTGAACACTGAACTAGGGAGCTGAACACTGAACTAGTGTGCTGACTACTGAACTAGTGTGCTGACTACTGAACTAGTGTGCTGAACACTGAACTAGGGAGCTGACTACTGAACTAGTGTGCTGACTACTGAACTAGTGTGCTGACTACTGAACTAGTGTGCTGACTACTGAACTAGTGTGCTGACTACTGAACTAGTGTGCTGAACACTGAACTAGTGTGCTGAACACTGAACTAGTGTGCTGAACACTGAACTAGGGAGCTGAACACTGAACTAGTGTGCTGACTACTGAACTAGCGAGCTGAACACTGAACTAGTGTGCTGACTACTGAACTAGTGTGCTGACTACTGAACTAGCGAGCTGAAAACTGAACTAGTGTGCTGACTACTGAACTAGTGTGCTGACTACTGAACTAGTGTGCTGAACACTGAACTAGGGAGCTGAACACTGAACTTGTGTGCTGACTACTGAACTAGTGTGCTGAACACTGAACTAGTGTGCTGACTACTGAACTAGGGAGCTGAACACTGAACTAGTGTGCTGACTACTGAACTAGTGTGTTGACCACTGAACTAGTGTGCTGACCACTGAACTAGTTTGCTGACCACTGAACTAGTGTGCTGACTACTGAACTAGGGAGCTTAACACTGAACTAGTGTGCTGACCACTGAACTAGTGTGCTGAACACTGAACTAGTGTGCTGACTACTGAACTAGGGAGCTGAACACTGAACTAGTGTGTTGACTACTGAACTAGTGTGCTGACTACTGAACTAGGGAGCTGAACACTGAACATTTATTGTGCAAAAGCAAAACTGTAATTATACAACACAATGTTGCAGATAAATAAAAGAAAAGTCTTTCCTTCTAAAAGGCACTATACTTAGTTTGTTTAAGTCCTTGGTTCTTAAATACCACTCAAGTTGCAGAGAACAGAAAAACTGGTGTCTTTTTAGTTAAGGAACATACACTGTACTGAAAATACTTCCAGCATTAATTAGGCAAAGATAATTATTTTGTGTAATGCACAGATACTTTAAATAAAAACATATTTCAAACCTGCAGCCTAAGGTAACACATTTGGTTTTAAACATTTTGTTCTCCTAATGAAATTAAAACTGGTGTCTTGTTAATAAAGGAACGGACACTGTGAATTAGGGATGTACTTCCAGTATTAGGCATGGCTATTTTAAATAAAGAAAATTCTTCCAAGTGTAGTGCACATATACTTCAAATGAAAACATTATAAAGTGCTAAATGAAAGCACTAAATAAATAAATATATAAAATACTTCCAGTATAAGGGACATAAACGTCAACTAAAGAAAATTTTTAAAGTACAGTAGTGCCATGCCATATATACAGTAAAAAGTGCAAATGTAGTTTTAGTTATTTTCTTAAAGGACACAAAATATGCAAAGAACAGAAAAACTGTCTGGTGTCTTAGTTAAAAAGCAACACAACAACGAATCCTAAACTCAGGCACTCACTGAGATTTTGTTTAATACACAACAATTGTCATTTGTTAGGCCCTAAAGATTATTAGCCAGGAACACAAGCCTGTCCACAGTCTCTGGCTTCAACAGAGACGGGTGGCATGTAACAATGTTGCCACCAAAGATAAATGCCCTTTTCGAAGGAGCACTTGTGGCCGGGATACAGAGATATTTGGCCAGTCTAGCCACCCTTGGAAAATTAGCTTGGTACAGCCGCCACCAGTCCAGTGGGTCAGTCTCTTCATCAACCTGCATTGTCTGCAGGTAACTTTTTAGCTCCGCTTCGATGGCCTCTCTGTCAGTGAGAGCAGCTGTGCCATCCGAGGAGGCCTTTTTGAAAAAGCTTCCCAGGCTCCGTTTTACCTTCTTTGATTGTCTCTGAACAGCTACTTCAGCAGCTTCAGCACCATCAGCTGCAGCTTCTGTGCTTGTGTGTGGCAGTGGCTCTCTGACCGGTGCAGCTTGCACCTCCAACAGTGACAGAATTTCTGCTACCGCTCTGGTCTTGATGAACTCCTGGCGGTCATCAGCTATATGCATCTTTAAACCGTGGGTCGACCAAGGAGGCCATATCCAGCAGGTCAACCATTTTTGGGTCTGAGTACTTCTTGTTTAAGTACTCTAGGATTACTTTTTTCATGTCCTTGGTCAGCTCTGTGTCATCATCAGTTGCAGCCAGAACAGTGTTGTTAAAAAGATGGAGAACAGGTTTGATGTACGACACACTGACATAATCTTCTCCAGACAGCGCATCTGTGAATTCCAGCAGTGGGCCGAGGGTCCGGCTTATAGATTCCAAGACATCTGTATCTTGCCAAGTGGGAACCAGTTGTTTGGTTTTCCTGTCTGCTTTCAGTACCTGTGATCGGACCTTCTCTGGTTCAAGCACCCTCTGGATCATCATCTGGCGTGACCCCCACCTTGTTGGTGTTTCTGTGATGAGCCGATGAAAGGGAAGATGGTACTCTGCCTGGGCTTTCTTCAACTCTTTTCTTCTTTTCCAAGAGTATGAAAAGGCACTCACAATCTTCTTGCATATGCCTACAGCACAGTCAGTTCGGGGGCATCTCTGTTTCTGTGAAGTATTTGCGGCTTGGCACCTCATATCGTGGATCAATAGCTCTGATCATGGCTTTAAAGCCACGTCTCTCTACCGTTTGAAAAGGGACCATGTCCTTACACAAGTAAACAGTTATGGCCCTGGTAATTTCAATCCATCGCGGGCTCTTCCTAATATAAGGAGTACCTTTTGAAAATGACTGTTGGATTGAGGTTTGGATCAGTTCCTGTTTTTTCTGTCCTGCGTTCTTCGTACTGGATCTTGCGGTTGGCTGCATTGCCTGGCAATGCTGGTATTCAACGACATGTTTAGTTTTGAGGTGGTAGAACAGATTAGTCATGTTACCTCTCTTAGCTGGAAATTTTGGCCCACACACTCTACAGAGTATATTTTTCTGCTGCTCGTCGGACAGCTTAAATCCAAACCAAGTCCACATAATAGATGTTGCACCGGTCTTTTTCATGAGCTCCTCTGTTTCACTGACACTTTCAGCCATGTTTATTCAAGATGATGAATATGATGATGCGTTGCAGCCGGCTCCAGCTCGTGGCTCTAAATTTTGCGGGTAGATGGCGTCATCAACATGCATTATCGCTATCTCTATTGTAGGCCAATTTTGTATCGTTTATATCGCATATCGTTTATATCGCCCATTACTACTGACTACTGAACTAGTGTGCTGACTACTGAACTAGAACTAGTGTGCTGACTACTGAACTAGTGTGCTGACTACTGAACTAGAATTAGTGTGCTGACTACTGAACTAGTGTGCTGACTACTGAACTAGAACTAGTGTGCTGACTACTGAACTAGTGTGCTGACTACTGAACTAGAACTAGTGTGCTGACTACTGAACTAGTGTGCTGACTACTGAACTAGAACTAGTGTGCTGACTACTGAACTAGTGTGCTGACTCCCTTACTAGTGTGCTGACTCCCTTACTGAAGCAACTGAGATCCTCGTGACACACTGACTACTGAACTAGGGAGCTGACGGAGAGATTTAGTTTGGGTTTATTTTGCTCTCTGTTCATCGTTCTCTTCATCTTAAACAGAGAAAGTCCTGCTGAAGAGACTGAGATCCTCGTGACACACTGATACTGAACTAGTGTGCTGACTACTGAACTAGTGTGCTGACTACTGAACTAGTATGCTGACTACTCAACTAGTGTGCTGACTACTGAACTAGTGTCCTGACTACTGAACTAGTGTGCTGACTACTCAACTAGTGTGCTGACTACTCAACTAGTGTGCTGACTACTGAACTAGTGTCCTGACTACTGAACTAGTGTCCTGACTACTGAACTAGTGTCCTGACTACTGAACTAGTGTCCTGACTACTGAACTAGTGTGCTGACTACTGAACTAGGGAGCTGATGGAGAGATTTAGTTTGGGTTTATTTTCCTCTCTGTTCATTGTTCTCTTCATCTTAAACAGAGAAAGTCCTGCTGAAGCGACTGAGATCCTCATGACACACTGATACTGAAATAGTGTGCTGACTACTGAACTAGTGTGCTGACTACTGAACTAGTGTGCTGAGTACTGTACTAGGGAGCTGACGGAGAGATTTAGTTTGGGTTTATTTTCCTCTCTGTTCATTGTTCTCTTCATCTCAAACAGAGAAAGTCCTGCTGAAGTGACTGAGATCCTCGTGACACACTGATACTGAACTAGTGTGCTGACTACTGAACTAGGGAGCGGATGGAGACATTTCGTATGGGTTTATTTTGCTCTCTGATCATTGTTCTCTTCATCTTAAACAGAGAAAGTCCTGCTGAAGAGATCCTCGTGACACACTGATATAAAGATGGCGTTTATTAAACAGGAGAGTGAAGACTTCAGGATTGAAGAAGTGTTCAGTCTGAAACAAGAAGAGACTGAGGAACAAACAGGTTGGTTTCCTTCTCAAAGCTCAACTCACTCATTTGATCCGGTTATTAAATGTGCAGCTCTACAGAAATTAATGATGTTTCTGAAGTGTCCTAATTAAAGTGTTTTTATTTGACATGGAGCCTCATGTGGACAGATGTTGAGATCACATGACCTGACAAACACTAAGTGCACCTGAGAAAGATCCCACTTCAGTGTTGGGCTTCTATTATTTTGACGTCACCCAGTAAATCAGGAGAAATAACAGAAGTAGCCTAAACAAAACGATTAGTTTGAGGAACATTAAACCATATATCTACTGAACTGAAGATAACAAAACCATTCATTTCTATTAGGGATGCACTGATATCCAAGACTGTATGCGTCACTAATTTTGAAAGGGGAAAAATACAACGCTCTATACATAGTAAACTTACCTGTTCATCTCACTGTTCCTGTTTTTTTTTTAAAAGAGAGAGGGATGAAGTTGCGTGTGTGAATTACCTGCATCTGTGCATCACTCTCTACCAGCAATAAAGCTTAGTTGCTTCAAAAACAGCGATTTTAACCCCTCATGCTGAGAAAAATTACGTAGAAGCTATTTTATTAATAAAAGTTTCTGTGCGCCACAGTGTTTCTCTGTGTGTGCTGCCCAATGTCCGAAATTTGTGTTCAGTAATTTATGTTTGCGTGCATTTATGAAAGCAGCGCAGCCTACTACATATAGTAGCATATACCGGACTCACACTGTTGGGTAGCAGACCTCCAGGTCGACGGCACTTTGCCCAATTTAACAGAGAATTGGCGTCAAGGCCATTGGCGAGTGAGAACTCTAATTGGAATTCAGTTTAGCGAACGAGTCAGTGCCTGAGAATTCAAGTGAAAGTGATGAAAATGAGTAAATGATGGCGGCACAGACTGAGGGCTGTTCTAATGTTACTTGATCTTACACAAGTATGCAAATATTTTCTTAACACGAGTGGCTAAAAGTGAATAAAGTTATCAACATAACTGATATTCAAAATGGTAAACAAGCGCTGCTTTGTTTACGTTTTGTATATATTTTATATCCTTGTTCCGTTTTATCCTTTAGAATGACAGATACATGCTATTGTTAGCTGCTGATATAGACAGCTAATTGTTCTCACACAGAATGCATGTGTTAGTTTGCAGTCGGCTGTAGACTGTGCAGTGTGTTCAATCACAGCTTTTTGGTCCCGATGCTGCCGACGCAAGGAGACAACACCATCGGCTTTTGTGGCTGCTAGTTGTTTGAAGTTGGCTTGGTGTTCCGACCTTAAAAGCTTTCATGTTGCTTTTCACATCTTTTGCTTTCTGGCTTTAAACTGTGGATAACTTGTTTTTATCTTTTTTTGCTTTAGACCTGCTGGTGCTGAAAGAGGAGAATCAAGATCCAAATGAAATGGAACAGACAGATCAGTATGAGAAACACCATGATTTAATAACTGGTGGAAAAGCCACACAGACTAAAACGGCTTCTTTACAACCATTCCCCTGCCAACAGTGTGGAAAGAGCTTTGCTCAACAAGTAGCCCTTAAAAGGCACATGAAAACTCACTCAGGAGAGAAGCCTTACACCTGCCAACAGTGTGGAAACCGTTTCACTCAGAAAGCAGCTCTTAAAAGTCACATGAGAACTCACACGGGAGAGAAGCCTTTTACCTGCCAACAGTGTGGAAACAGTTTTGCGCAAAAATCAAACCTTAAAAAGCACATGAGAACTCACTCGGGAGAGAAGCCTTTCACCTGTAAGCTGTGTGGAAAGAGTTTCAGTCAAAAAGTAAAAATTCAAAGTCACATGAGAACTCACACTGGAGAGAAGCCTTACACTTGCCATCTGTGTGGAAAGAGTGTTACACAGAAAAGAAGCCTTCAATATCACATGAACATTCACACTGGAGAGAAACCTTATACATGTGAACAGTGTGGAAAGAGTTTCCCTGGAAAACAAAACCTTAAAATCCACATGAGACTTCACACTGGAGAGAAGCCTTACTCTTGCAAGTATTGTGGAAAGAATTTCACAAATGCATACTCCTGTAATTACCACATGAGAGTTCACACTGGACAGAATGTGTTCACATGTGATCGTTGTGGAAAGACCCTCACAACAGAATTTAGCCTTGAGTGTCACAAGCTCAGGCACACTGGAAAGAAACCCTTCAAATGTGATCAGTGTGGAAAGGGTTTCATATGTAAGGTAAGACTTGATTGCCACATGAAGACTCATTCGGCAGAGAAATGCTGTAAATGTGCTCAGTGTGGAAAGAGTTACAGCAATAAAAGTAGCCTCAATGCTCACGTGAGAAAACAACACACTCAAGAGAAGCCTGTGGGATAGGCTCCTCACAAATAATCTTAAGATTCACATGAAATATGTGTGGAATTCTGTGAAGAAAGCCACATGAGATTTGACTTAGGAGAACTATTTTATATGCCATCATTGTGCAAAATGTTTCACAGTCAAAGAAAACCTAAAGACTCAACGAGGAGTTCACCCTGGAAGCCATTTTAAAAATCCCCAGCATATTCATTCTGGAGAAAGGCCCATTAACTGTGATCAATGTAATAATTTATTTTGACATTACACCCGATAGATGCAACTAAGAAGTCATGAAAGTGAGATTTCAGATAGGTATTTGTTTGAAATGAAGACTACGCTCACACTACAGCTGAATGTGTGCCGTATTACAGTAGACACGCTCTAATTGTATTGTATGGAGACATTGCTCTATTCCGTGTACTGGTAACTTGAAACCAAAATATTACATTAATGTCTTACTGCAAAATGCCACAGTGTAACTAAATGATTATAAATAAAATGTGAACTGGATAATGAGCATTGCATTGAATTATTTTATGCATCTTTAGCAGTGTTGTCCATGTTACTTTAAAAAAGTAATTAGTTATAGTTACTAGTTTCTTCTCACAAATAGTAACCGAATTAGTAACTGAGTTACATCATTATAAAAGTAACTAATTTACCAGGGAAAGTAACTATGTTACTTTTTTTTTTTAAATGTTCAGATGTTCAAGATAACTTGGATGCCACTAATACTAAATATGTTGAATGAAATGGACTCTAAATAGAATAAATTATTATTATAAAACATTGTACACTAATCTACTCTAATGTTGCTGTGTGGG
Organism: allo-octoploid hybrid of Carassius auratus x Cyprinus carpio; assembly: GCA_024542945.1. Classification (NCBI taxonomy): domain Eukaryota; kingdom Metazoa; phylum Chordata; class Actinopteri; order Cypriniformes; species allo-octoploid hybrid of Carassius auratus x Cyprinus carpio. The sequence goes on along the minus strand of CM044998.1, from coordinate 40,038,524 downwards.
ACAATGTGAGAGATACCAATCAAATTCAATATATTGTTGTAAATATTACCATAAATATAGTGGGACAATAACACAATAGATGGTTTGGAACTTTTGAATATTTATTGCACAGGCCACAACTGGCCAACAAACAAGTCTAAAAATAAATTATTCTTCTCCTGCTTTGGTAGCTGAGCTCACGTTATCACTTGTGTTCTTAGCCACTAATTTTGTGACAGTATGTGATGATGTGAGGTGCTTCATTAGATTAGAATTTCTTGCCACCGACATGGAAACTCTTCCTGGGCATAAATTGCACATTACATAAACTGTTGCCTTTCACCTCAACGTGGGAAACAAAGTGCTTATACTTATAGTAATCAACACCGAACAAGGTTCTCATAATGGGAAGAGAAAACGTTCTAAGAACAACTGTCTCGGAATGTTCTTTTGATGTTACTTGTAAACGAATAAGGTTCTCATATTGGGAAGAGAAAACGTTCTTAGAACAACTGTCTCGGAATGTTCTTTTGATGTTACTTGTAAACGATTAAGGTTCTCGTATTGGGAAGAGAAAACGTTCTAAGAACAACAGTCTCGGAATGTTCTTTTGATGTTACTTGTAAACGATTAAGGTTCTCGAATTGGGAAGAGAAAACGTTCTTAGAACAACAGTCTTGGAATGTTCTTTTGATGTTAACACTGTAAGAATAGAGACCGTTAAAATATCCAACACAGCGGTGTTTCTTTACTGAATGAATCCACGTTTTTGAAAAAATCAAGTGAGTCAATGATTCAGTAACCCATTCATAAAGACAGTAGTCACTTGCCTCATTTTTGAATGAATTAGCCGTTTGAATGAATGACTAATGACTCGCTCATTAAAACATTTACCGTCATCTACTGGTGGTTTGGTTTCATATTTAAAAGTATTGCATTTTTCCCAACATTTTTAACTTGTATGTTCAAAAATATTTAAAACATTAATTTTATAAAATTATTTATGCATTTGAAATTTTGTGGTGTAAATGCATTTATGGCACCTCAGCTTCATCAAACAGTCTGTAAATACATCTAATGCCACTTCAGATGCAGCTTCTGTTTCCTCTGCAGTGAAATGACAATTTGTTGATAGCATGCACACACTAATGTGAACATTGAAATTTACAAAAATAAATTACTCCACTGTTCACAAAAAGAAGTATGAACACAGATGACAAGAGAGTTGCACTGTCCAGAAAGTTTGTGGTATAAATGTGCTTTTTTTACTGGAAGCATATGTTCTCTTTTCACGGTATGTCATTTCCATGTACAGAACTCTTATTATTCAACTATGCCAAGCTAAATACAGTTTTCCATTCTATGGCACCTTTAATAAAGTAGTTAATTGCTTTGTTGTTGTTTTTAATTTTTGAAATTGCGTTGTGGAATGTCCAGTTAAGGTTAATGTAAGCTCTTTAGCATTATTAGCATCATAGTAGATTTGAGTATTAAGAGGTCTGTTTGGACGGGATCTCCTCCTTTCTGTATATTATGTAGGTAATTCTTCACACCTCTTCAGGAATAACTGTAGGCGAGAATAAGTTTTTTTTTTCATTTAAATTTGGTTCAAGAATATTAATTCATGTCTATTTTTTGCTTATATTTCGACGAATATATTCCCCACCTCTCCTCGTAATGTTGTTTTAGTACATATGAAATAAACTAGCGGACTCATTATGGACGCTGGGCCAGACGCGTTTTTTTTCTAACAGTCGCATCTCAGAAATCAAATCCTCCAGAGCGGAGAAGCTGCGGCCGGTGTTCTGTCGATTTGTTCTACCCTGTCAGATTTTGCTACTTCACAGTAATTTTCCAAGTGTTTGGAAGTCGGCTGTTGTTTTTAACATTTAAAAGTGGAGATCCCCTTTCTATTGACAATTATAGGCCAATCAGTATCTTACCCACCATTTCTAAGGTTTTGGAAAAATTTGTTGCAGAGCAAATTAGCTGTCACTTGAGTAACAGTGTTGGGGTTAACACATTACAAGTAACCTGAGTTTTTCAAGTAACTAGTAAAGTAACGCATTACTTTTTAATTTACAAGAAAAGATCTAAGTTACTTTTTCAAAATAAGTAACGCCAGTTACATTTTCCCCATTTATTGATTGACAGCATTAATTCATCTCACAAATTCAGTATTCCTCAAAATAAATAAAAACCATGAAATGCAACTCAGAATATGACGCAAACCTGCAATAATTAAATGTCAACACAAATGCTTTGCTATGCAAAAATTACTCTAGATAAACATTTGTGCTTCTTTAGTATTTTTTTTTATTTTTTATTGCTGAAATGTGCTGTACAGACGTGAATTTACATTTCCTTCAGCCTGAGGCTTATTCAAAAACACACAAGCAAGCCCTGCTCAGATTTAAAAAGTATTGCAAAAGTAATGTAACGCATTACTTTACATAAAAAGTAACTAAGGGTGTATTCACATCAGTCTTGTTTGGTTCAATTGAAACAAACTCTGGTTCGTTTCCCCCTTTGGTGCGGATCTTTTTGGCAGGTGTGAATACAGCAATCGCACTCTGGTGCGCACCAAACAACCGAACCGAGACCCAGCTGAAGAGGTGGTCTCGGTTCAGTACCAAACGAACTCTGGTATGGTTCGTTTAAGGTGTGAATATGATCCAACCTCGATTCGACCCAATTGCAGAAACCACTTCGCCTTTTGAGTTACAGGCTCCCGTAGCTCCAGGTTTACGGTAGAGGTCTGCAAGCCAGACGGGGCCGACACGCTGAGTCCATTTGGGCGGGGCTCGGGCTATTTTATTTTATTTATTTATTTTTTACAGATCAGGCACAGGCTCATTTAGCTTCTCTCCTTTTATTGTGCCCATATACGCGCAGAGCACACATAGGTTACTGTATGAAATACTATTATAATGATTATAGGCTATTATAAATATTACATTTATCTAGGTTTAACGTTTAAACATTGTTATGTGCTTGAATTGTTTTTTAGTATATTTATAGATTTTATTTTAGACAAGTCATGATGATTTGAGAAGGCTAAATTGATCAAACATATATGACCAGCTTACTGTCTGCCGCTGGCCGCTTGGTCATTACTTTAAAAAACAAAAACTTATATTTAACGAACAAAAAATGCTCCAAACATTTTTCAAAATTAACTTAATTAAAAAAGGAAACTAAATATAATCACTTTGCCATTACATACAAAGCTGAACTATTTTTAATAGCTGAAACAGTAGTATAAGTTTTGGGAGAAGGGGTGGGCTCGGATCGGGCTGGAGCCGGTAATTCTGATAAGCCGTCGGACACGGGCCGGGCTCGGGCCTGAGTGTCTCGGGCCTAAATTTGAGACCCGTGCAGGGCTCTAGTTTACGGACGATCGCACAGTTAGCTGACACGCAAAAAGCCTGCAATCACTTTTCTGTGCTCGCTGTTTTGTGAAGTTTCACTTTCGCTTTCTTTATTCTGCCAGTGCCATGTCATGATGCCATGGTAGGCAACATCGTATAGATGACATTGTCACATCTGATGTTCAAAGGTGTCTTCATATTGCATTTGTAGCTGATAAAAGAAAATCAGTAAATATATATTATATTTCCATAAACATAATATAAAATAACAATTGCACTACGAAAAATCTCCATGATTAGCCTGCTTTTCCCTGCTTGAGAATTTCTGTCCAATGAATGGATGACCTTAGCACACATGTGGTTTTGTTTACAATTTCTGGTTCACTTACAAAAAGGGCAGTGTGAAAGCGAACCGCACCAAACAAAAAAAATCAACATTGTATTTGGTCCAGACCAAAGCAAGTGAACTAGTGGACTTTCCTGGTGTGAATTCACCCTAAGTAATGTAATAAGGGACTTTTTTAGGGAGTAACGCAATATTGCAATGCATTACTTTTAAAAGTAACTTTCTTCAACACTGTTGAGTAATATTTATTTTTTCCTTGCATCAAATGCAGAGCAAAGAAGCAAAGTATTCAGAAAAGCAAAGTATTAGAGCAGAGTATTCAACAGAGACTGCAACTTACTGAAAGATGCACAATGCACAAAATATGTGATTTTAAGGAAAGTGTGAGTGGCATTCTGGGGCGTGGCAGGATTTTGAACAGCGTCCTGAAGTCTTCTGAAGTCTCCATGTCTTCGGATTTTAAAGACGTGGCTCAGTGCTTCTCATCTGTTCGACCCCTTTTAAGACTGCAAAAAAACTATCTACGCTCTTGCTTGTAAGGAAGGTTGGGAATTATTAATTAATTTCTGTACTGTATCCATCAAGACTCAGGCCCGATGACTCGGGTACTGCATACAACTCATGAATTAAATTAAAGATTCTTTCAAACATTTAGATATAGGATTCACATTTATATTAAGGATTGGTTTTAACATGTACACTTAACATTTAGATTTAGCATTTAATCCTCAATGGGACTAACAGTCATTGCACACAAATTTTCGTCCTTGTTTTTTTTTTAGGGTTCCGTCATTTATAACTTATAAGTTATTTTTGGGAAATTGTCTGAAACCTCACACTCAATCAAATGTTTTTTCACTATCTGAAAAGAAGTGAAAAGGTCTTACTGTTTAAAAAAAATAAAACATTAAAAATCTTTTTGAACATTCAATTTCTTCTTGTGCTGTTATATTTGATTTGGATATTTCACATGAAAATGTCTAAAACCTGAATAAAAAAAATTCAGATGCAATTTCACTGCCTGAAAACCATATCTTAGTGTTGCAAAAGCATTAAAAAAACTTCAACAGTGTTGTCCATCTTGAAATTTCAAATCAATTATCATAGCACAAGTGAAAGTCAATAATAGGGCTGTCAAAATGGCTGAAAAACTAAATTTGTATTTTGTACTTAAATATTATCAATATTCAAATTATATTCAAATTTAAAAGGCCTAATTTCAGTTAGGGGGAATAAAGCTTTTGGCTTCTCTCTTAAAGCCACAACAGGGCACATCAAAATATTACTAATGCACGTTTCTTCAAAGCAATAAAACAATACGACTATCTTTGGAAAAAAGTGCATAATGTTTAAAATGTTTATAAAGCATATATAATTAATTAAGTTGCTTAAACAATTAGAAACAAAACAGCATCATAGGTATGTAAGTATAGTTTAATACAGATGACCGAAAACCGATCACAAGTAGTACTTTTCATTTAAAAACATGAGATGCAGTGGGATGGGGAAAAACTGCCATAAAGTCTCCAGACATGTTTTTTAAAAGTTGAACTTGCATTAGTATTACATGGCTTTCTAAACATGCGGCTCTCGTGCGAGACGCGAATGCAACAGTGATAGAAGTCCTTCTGGAAAATGTGATAAATATGCGTTCTGTTCTGTGGTTTCAGTTTTGATGTAAACAACATCTTCTCCACATTGATGTTCTCTTTTTCAGCAATATTTTGCATAAACAATGTAGTTTGCATTCATTGAACAATGTTTTTGCATTCGAATGTGGATTTATATTTTAAATTCAATGAATATTCGAAATTCTTTTTTTGACAGCCCTAGTCAACAAGACTTTTTTTCAGTGTATCCCACAAAACCCATACGTAACTAGATGTTGACATATGCGGTCATCATTGGAGCATCGCTGCCTGTCAGAATAGTAATGCCAATAGACACTGGCATCTTTCCTGACCTCTAGTAGCTGTATGGATCACATCTTTCAAATTGGCATATGGTAATGTACCCAATTTTTTCTGAAGCATTTCTATCACTATTATCAATATCTTCTGAAATAAGTACTTGTTTGCTTCTCTGTCTTACAAAAAACACACAAATGAACCCAAAACACATGCTTAAAGGCTATTAAACTGTCTGCCAATGCTGGTCAATAGTGCAAGCCACACAAAATATGCATGCCATAAAAGGACTTTGTCAGTTATACATGATGCTTAGATTTGTTGGTCTGTAACACAGTTATTGATTTTATAAAAGTGCAGTATGTTTATATGTATTTTCTAGTCTAAAATGAGCACACTATGGAGCCTTGAGAGCATGTGACCTAACATGTGTTAATGCCTCCTTTACTACCTTGTTACCAAAAATGTGAAGCTCGCGAACCATTTCAAACAATTCAGATAGATTTGGTGAACTGGTTCGACCGGTTCACTAAGAAGATCCAATTAAATAGAATGATTTGTTCACGATCCGGACATCACTAGACGAGACAAAACAAATTAAACCCATTACAAACGAGGCATTTGTTGCATCCAGTGGGGACATAATTACTGATTATAATGACTTATAATGTATTTTTACGTGTTGTTTATCGCACTGCGTAAACTCGCGTTTCAATCATCAGTGGCAAATTATTTAAATATAAAAAATGTACCTATAGGCTGGGAGTCAGAAGCGCCAGACTGTCCTTGCAAAGTTTGAACTGCCCAACTTTATAGAAACAGCCGTTGTGCCACAGACGCATTGCAGGCTACTGGTTCAGGAAACAGTCCTCATCCTCCATAAAATGTGCAGCACACATCTGAATATTTGGGTCGAACTGTTCTGGAACAGTGTTGAAATACAACTTAACCACTGATTTCTAGTTGTGTCCTCTTTTGGAAGACCAAACAAAGTAGCTTCGCTTTCACAACAAAACACACAGCATCTCCACAACATGGAAGCAGCGACAACAGAGAGAATAAAGGGTACGCCTTCTTTCTTTGCGTGAACATCTGGTCGGCGTTATACAAATCTTCCCACATAGTGACGTAGATATGTGGGGGCATGTTAGAACAAGGTGTTTTAGGAGGGTGTGGACGGGTTTAACTTTTATAAAGAATATCTCTTTGGGTTTGAGACTTTAGTCTTTGCAACTTTACAGATCTTCTTTATGCACCAAGAGCTTGTAACACTCCAAAGAAAAAGTTAAAATTGAAATCACATCATATGACCCCTTTAATGAATTGCCCAGTCAGCTCACCCTGATCACACATGAGATGCTAAAAGTGCTATATTAAGTCACTATTTCCATGGATTTTAACTGCTTTGAATCTTCAGTTGCAAGTAATGTATTCCCACCTTTGCATTTACAAACCCCCCTCTAATCATCAGATATTGTACAGGTAACAAACCAAAGGATGAGGACAGTAGCTTTTCTGTGCCAGCCGTAGTAAATACAGGGACATCCTTCATGAAGATGTGTGAGAGAAGCTTTCAAGGCATGATGATGATTTGTGTGTGTGTGTGTGTGTGTGTGTGTGTGTAAATATTAAAAATTTTAAATACATTTTGGGATATTTATCTATTTTTTGGTAATTGATAAAGTTATGTTTTATTCCCTGTAAAGTAGGAATAATAAATGTTTGTAAAAATGTTATCTAATTTTAAAGCCCAGTGTCAGTGAAGATGGTGTGGTCACTGGTTTAAGGGAAGTGTGAAGGAACATCCAGTATTCTACCACCATGTTGCCCTGATGATTGAGGTAATTCAGCTCTTAGGTGATGCAGATGTGGTCAAAAGTTTACACACACCTTGCAGAATATACTGCTTCATCAGGGCAGTAATTGCAATTTTTTTTATGATTTTACCTCTCTACTCTCTTACTGCTTAAATTATTAACATTTTGCTGATACTGCAAGGTGTATATAAACTTTAGACTGCAACTGTGTCTATTGCTTTCACTCAACTGAACCATTAATAATGACTGAATACGTTTTATAATACTTTTTTTTTTTTTTTTACTTGACAGACTGTGCAGAGATGGTGTGTAGCTTCATGACGTGAAGTTTAGTGCCGATAGAGAGGTTCTGGGACACTGACAGACAGCACTTCCCAGCAAGTTCATTTTGAGTTCTTTTTTTAAAAATTAGTTCATTTATTTATTTATTCAAACTTGCATTCACTAATGCTGGAGTAAGAAGTCCTGTTTAATGTTGGTGCTAGTAAAGGTTTGAGAACTGATGGCCTGGTTTCACAGACAGGGTTTAGACTAAGCCAAGATCATAGTTCAATAAGGACATTTAAGTCATTTTCATTAACATGCTTTAGAAAAAACATTACTGGTGTGCATCTTGAGACCAAACAAAGGCACTGATATTCTATCAGTTGAAACAGCTTAGAATTACATTTTAGTCTGGGACTGGTCTTAAGCCTTGTGTGTGAAACCAGGGGTACAAGTAACAAAGTTTGGTAATGTTTTAAAATAAGGTCACATTTGATGTACATGGAATGATAATTTTCTTTATTTTTATTAAATAATTTTTTGTATTAAGTGTGTGTGTGTGTGGTAGTAATCCTAAATGTTATGGATACCAAATGACTCCACAAGGATAATAATACCAGTAAAATTTGACCTTGTGGACATTTTAGGTCCCCAGTGACACTTTGTGTTTGCGTTGATTGTAACTAAGTAATTAAGAGATTTTTTATTTTGTTTAAATATACTAAATTTAAATGTAATTTCCAGAGATTTAAATGTAATTTCCTGTTAATTCAGAAGTACATATTTACCATATTTCAAAGTACATATAAAATTTACTAAAATCCCACTTAAGTGCTAAATTAATTGCAATTAATGTAATTTTAAACTGTAATATATTTGAAATTAAGTACAAATAATATGCATTTATTTGGTCAAAAACATTACATTTAATTCACACTTAAGTGTATTGTTAACTGACATTAACGTGTATTAGTAGTACACTTTAACCATATTTTAAAGACACTAGAAGCAATTATGAATATATAATTGTACATATAAAGATGTACTAAAAATACCCACTTAAGTGCTTTAAAAAAAAATCACTCAAAAGTTCAACTTACTGCATTTAATATAGTTTATGATAAAACTTTAAAATGTGATACATTTGATATTTAATTACAAATACAATGTACTTAAGCATTGAAAATAACATTTCATTTGCACAAATGTGTGTTATTTTAAAGTATACTATTTCTGGAATAAGTACACTTTATATAAGTATACTTAAGTGCATTTCTTAATAAAGGTGACCAAGCTTTTAAAGTGGTGGCACCTAATTTGTGGAATAGTTTACCTGTACACATAAGAACTACTCAGACTGTTGGAATTTTTAAGTCATTACTTAATTCTTGGCTTTTATTTCGAGCTGAGCTGAGACATTGTGATGTTTTTACTGTATTTGTCTTGTTTGTCTGTGACTTTTTATTTTTATTTTTTCTGGACATTGTTAAGCACTTTGGTCAACCATGGTTGTTTTTAAATGTGCTATATAAATAAAATTGAACTGAACAAGAAAAAATAAGAATAAAAACCCTGTGGCAGGGTCAGGAGATGGGGATGTCATCTGTAAACTAAAGAAATGGAAAACACAATGACAAACGATTACTGTCCAAAGCTGTATTATATTACTAGTGTCTGAAAATCATATGACAATAGACTGTGTATATATATATTCAAAGATCTACAAAGCTCCATATAATCTGTGTCTCAATTTGAAGGCTGCATACGTCATCGAGGATGTCTCATTTTAGAAAAGCAAGTAGGACACTCCGAATGTGTTCTTCTTTCACAGGGATTCGGAGGATGCAGGAGGTGTATCCTTCACTGCTATAGATAACGTCTTGGTTACGTATGTAACCCTCGTTCCCTGAAGGAGGGAACGGAGACGTTACGAATGGGATCTCGCCCGAGAGCCCAATCACCTTCGAGTGGTACAAAACGAGCCAATGGTACACAAAGTACCTTGGTCTGCGGGATTTGCATCGCGAGCTCCGCCCGCAGAGCGGGTATATAAGGAGCAACGCGAGCAACTCGCATTCAAGTCTTCGCTGAGGAGCCGAGCCAGTGACCCGGCCATTCAGCGGAACAGCAGTGTGGCAAGGGAACGTAACGTCTCCGTTCCCTCCTTCAGGGAAGGAGGGTTACATACGTAACCAAGACGTTCCCTTTCAGTCGGTCACGTTCGACGTTACGAATGGGGTCCCTTACAAAACACCACATGGCTGTCTTCCAGCGACCCTTGTGAGTGATAGCATCCTGTCGTGAGGCCAGCACGAGTGAGGGCCTATAGCTCACACAGAATACACTGGGTAGCATATTCCAGCTGGACGTATACTAGCAGGCTGCCTGCCCGTGGGAGGACTTACAGAAGGCAGGTATTTACCAAGGTGGTGATACATAAGAACTCTGAGGTACCCAGCCCGCAGGGTGGAAGTTTCAACGACAGAGCTGGCAAGGGGCTTGCCAAGGGAAAGACACATGCTGCAGAGAGACTTACTGTGGACATACACACGTGGGATTACCCAGAAGAGGGGAATCACAACACATGGAGGCACCTAGTCCCACACAGGGCTGACCAAAGGGCATGTACGCAAGTGTTGGACATCAACAGTGCTGGAGGAACCCAGGGTTCTGACTGAGGAACTCACCTGAGGGGAATAGCGCAGGCATCCAGTCCGTGGAGTGGAATGGCGCAGCAAGCGGATTGACACCGAGCAGGTCCTTACTGGCCCGAAGGGGCGAGTACCCGGGAGGATACAGGCTCTACACGGAGATTATAAAATCTCGCGAATGTGTTAGGTGTCGCCCAGCCCGCAGCTCTACAGATGTCTGCTAGCGAGGCGCCATGCGCCAGCGCCCAGGAGGAAGCTACGCTCCTAGTTGAGTGAGCTCTCACCCCTAGGGGGCATGGCAGGTCTTGAGTCTGATAAGCCAGGACAATGGCATCCACTATCCAGTGGGATAATCTCTGCTTGGAGACAGCCTTTCCCTTCTGCTGGCCTCCGTAACAGACAAAGAGCTGGTCTGAGGTCCTAAGGCACCGAGTTCTGTCCACGTAGGTGCGGAGCGCACGTACTGGACAGAGCAGCGCCAAGGTTGGGTCTGCCTCCTCCAGGGGCAGAACTTGCAAGTTCACCACCTGATCCCTAAAAGGAGTGGTGGCAACTTTGGGCACGTACCCAGGCCGGAGTCTCAAGACAACGTGAGAGTTAGCCGGCCCGAATTCCAGGCACGCTTCGTCAACTGAAAATGCCTGCAGGTCCCCGACCCTCTTCACCGAAGCCAAAGCCGTCAGGAGCGCAGTTTTCAAAGATAAAAACTTTAGCTCTACTGAGAGCAAGGGTTCGAAGGGAGCTCTCTGCAGTGCTGATGGAACCACTGCGAGGTCCCAAGAGGGGACTTGCTGAGGGCGAGGCGGATTGAGCCTCCTTGCGCCTCTCAGGAACCTGATGATCAGATCGTGCCTCCCAAGAGACTTACCTTCAACAGGGTCATGGTGAGCCGAAATGGCGGCCACATAGACCTTGAGGGTGGAAGGAGACAGCCTTCGTTCCAACCCCTCCTGAAGAAAGGAAAGCACTGACCCAATCGGACATTTCCAGGGGTCCTCACGCCGTGAAGAACACCAAGTGACGAAAAGGTTCCACTTCATAGCATAGGCGTGTCTGGTGGACATGGCTCTAGCTGAAATGATGGTAGCTACCACCTGTGGTGGCAAGGTACCTAAACCTTCTGTGACCCGTCCAGAACCCACACATGTAGGTTCCACAGATCGGGACGTGGGTGCCAGAGGGTGCCCCGTCTCTGAGAAAGAAGGTCCTTCCTCAGAGGAATTGGCCAGGGAGGGGCTGTTGCGAGGAGTACAAGTTCGGGGAACCAGGTCCGGCCGGGCCAAAAAGGCGCAACCATGAGGACCTGCTCCTCGTCCTCCCTGATCTTGCACAACGTCTGTGCAAGAAGGCTCACTGGGGGAAACGCATACTTGCGCAGGCCCAGCAGCCAGCTGTGTGCCAGGGCGTCCGTGCAGAGGGTGCCCTCGGTCAGGGAGTAAAACAACTGGCAGTGGGAATTTTCTGGAGAGGCAAACAGGTCTACCTGAGCGTCTCCGAAGTGTTCCCAAATCAGCTGGACCGACTGGGGGTGGGGTCTCCATTCCCTGGGGCGAGACTGCTGCTGTGAGAGCTCGTCGGCTGCACGATTGAGCCTGCCCGGGATGTGAATGGCACGAAGCGACCTCAGATGCTTGTGACTCCACAAGAGGAGATGGCGAGCGAGTTGCAACATGCGGCGGGAGCGTAGACCACCCTGACGGTTGATGTACGCTACGGTCGCAGTGTTGTCCGTACGGACCAGAACGTGCTTGTCCTTCAGCAGGGCCCTGAAGCCGTGCAGAGCAAGACGTACTGCTAGCAACTCGAGGCAATTGACATGCCACTGAAGTCGGGGTCCTGTCCAGGAGCCCGATGCAGCATGCCCGTTGCACATGGCACCCCAGCCCGTGGCAGAGGCATCTGTTGACACAACAACATGTCTGGACACCGGTTCTAGGGGCACGCCAGTGCTGAAGCGGTCTCATATGGAGTAACCCGAGTGGTATGACTGCCGCCGCGGATGCCATATGCCCCAGGAGCCTCTGAAACAGTTTCAGTGGAACCGCTCTCTTGACCTCGAATTGTCTCAGGCAATTCAGCAGTGACTGCGCGCGCTCGTTGTGGCGACCGAGTCTATTTCCATACAGAGAAAAGAGATCGGATGTATCGACCGCACCCAGAAACACACGGGCGAAATGACATTAAAAAGACGCAAATCGGCCCGTATCTCTTTTGTGAAAGAAATTTTGCTCTTTCAGAGGTGTTGAAGTGCTCAGGGGAACGCGGGAGCTGTCGCAGGAAACCCAGACGAACCGCTGAATCGTGCCGTCACACCAACACCAGCTCTTGCTTGTAACACTCCGGTGATAGCAGCAAGCGATGTGCTCGGCTCCGAAGCGAAAGCTTGAATGCGAGTTGCTCGCGTTGCTCGTTATATACCTGCTCTGCGGGGCGGAGCTCGCGATGCAAATCCCGCAGACCAAGGTACTTTGTGTACCATTGGCTCGTTTTGTACCACTCGAAGGTGATTGGGCTCTCGGGCGAGATCCCATTCGTAACGTCGAACGTGACCGACTGAAAGGGAACCCACAATTCTTTGCGTCACCGTAAACAACCATCATTTATTTGAAAAATGGCGGCGCCGGCATATGTACACACAAGTGCAGATGTGGTGTTTAAATTCAATTCAATTCAAGTTTATTTGTATAGTGCTTTTTACGATACAAATCATTGCAAAGCAACTTTACAGATAAATTAAGTTTCTACAATATTTAGTAGTAGCTTATCAGTGGTGACTGTCAGTTCATGTGCATATGGCAGAAATGTTCAGAAAAATCAATGAAAGACATAAACAAACAGACGATTAACACTATTAACAGCAATTATGCAATCAAACTTATAGCAAAATGTGGTAGTTCTGTATGTTGTCTCTGGGTTAGCATCATCTGAGGTCCTCTGAGGGGTTGCCATCATCTCTTCTCAGGTGTTCTGGATCCGGACTGGAGCTTGTGTAAATCCTAGTTACCACGGGATGTAAATCCTGTGGCAAAGCAGAGAAACAAATAGAGACATAATTAGCGTAGCTGCTGTTCCAGCCAAGTAAAATTAATTAGTTTAACCCAAGCTAAAGAATAATAATGCACATTTGATCAGATATAACTGCAGTCCAAAATTATGAGATGCATTATTTGAATGCTTGGCCAAAGAGGTGTGTTTTTAATCTAGATTTAAACAGAGAGAGTGTGTCTGAACCCCGAACATTATCAGGAAGGCTATTCCAGAGTTTGGGAGCCAAATGCGAAAAAGCTCTACCTCCTTTAGTGGACTTTGCTATCCTAGGTACTATCAAAAGTCCAGTGTTTTGTGACCTTAGGGAGCGTGATGGATTGTAGCGTGGTAGAAGACTAGTTAGGTACGCAGGAGCTAAACCATTAAGGGCCTTATAAGTAAGTAATAATATTTTGTAACTGATACGGAACTTAATAGGTAGCCAGTGCAGAGACTGTAAAATTGGGGTAATATGATCATATTTTCTTGACCTGGTAAGGATTCTAGCCGCTGCATTTTGGACTACCTGTATCTTGTATATTGAGGATGCAGGACAACCACCTAGAAGTGCATTACAATAGTCCAGTCTAGAGGTCATGAATGCATGAGCTAGCTTTTCTGCATCAGAAACAGGTAACATGTTTCGTAGCTTGGCAATGTTTCTAAGATGGAAGAATGCTGTTTTTGTAACATGGGTAATATGATTTTCAAAAGACAAGTTACTGTCTAATATAACACCCAGATTTTTGACAGTAAAGGAAGTAACAGTACATCCGTCTAATTGCAAATTGTAATCTACGAGATTCTGTGTAATGTTTTCTGGTCCAATAAGTAATATCTCTGTCTTATCTGAATTTAATAGGAGAAAATTATTGGTCATCCAATCTTTTACATTTTTAACACACTCTGTTCGCTTAGATAATTTTGAAGTTTCACCTAGTCTTGTTGAGATATATAGTTGAGTATCATCAGCATAACAGTGGAAACTAATCCCGTATTTTCTAATGATATTACCAAGGTGCAACATGTATATTGAAAGTAGCAGAGGTCCTAGGACAGATCCTTGTGGCACTCCCCATATTTTACTGGTGATAAATGAGATGACTCCCCGTTTAGATAAACAAAGTGGTAGCAATCGGACAGGTAGGATCTAAACCATCTTAAAGCCTGCCCTTGGATACCTGTATAGTTTTGTAATCTATCTATGAGTATGTCGTGATCTATGGTGTCGAACGCAGCACTAAGATCAAGTAAAACTAGCAATGAGATGCAGCCTTGGTCTGATGCAAGAAGCAAGTCATTTGTAATTTTAACAAGTGCAGTTTCTGTGCTATGATGGGGCCTGAAACCGACTGAAATTCTTCATAGAGATAATTTTTTTGCAGGTAGGAGCACAATTGAGCAGACACAACTTTTTCTAAAATTTTAGACATAAATGGAAGATTTGAAATGTGTCTGTAATTTGCCAGTTCACTAGGATCTAGTTTTGGTTTCTTAATAACAGGCTTAATAACCGCCAGCTTGAATGGTTTTGGGACGTGACCTAAAGATAACGACGAGTTAATAATATTGAGAAGCGTTTTTTCTGCTACAGGTAACAACTCTTTCAGAAATTTAGTGGGTACAGGATCTAATAAACATGTTGTTGGTTTAGATGCAGTGATAAGTTTATTTAGCTCTTCCTATCCTATAGTTGTAAAGCACTGCAGTTTATCTTTGGGTGCGATGGATAAAACTAAAGTATTAGACGCTGTAGAATCTACATTTGTTATTGTATTTCTGATGTTATCTATTTTATCAGTGAAGAAATTCATAAAGTCATTACTATTTAACTGTGAGGGAATATTTAGATTGGGTGGCGTCTGGTTATTTGTTAATCTAGCCACTGTGCTAAATAAAAACCTTGGATTGTTTTGGTTGTTTTCTATGAGTTTGTGGATATGCTCGGCCCTGGCAGTTTTTAGAGCCTGTCTATAGCTGGACATACTGTTTTTCCACGCAATTCTAAAAACTTCCAAGTTAGTTTTTCTCCATTTGCGCTCAAGACTACGAGTTTCTTTCTTGAGAGCGTGGGTATTACTGTTGTACCATGGCACAGTACGTTTTTCTCTAACCTTTTTCAATTTGATGGGGGCAACAGCTTCTAATGTATTAGAGAAGATGATGCCCATGTTGCCAGTCATTTTGTTTAGTTCATGTGTATTTATGGGTACACAGAGCAGTTGAGATAAATCAGGCAGGTTATTTGTGAATCTGTCTTTGGTGGCTGGAACAATAGTTCTGCCCGGACGATAATGCGAAGCTATATAGTTATTATCATCAATACGCAAAATGCACGATACAAGGAAATGGTCAGTAACTGTAAATGTAAATGTAATTATTTTCAAGTTCTTATTTTTTTATTGTGTTACCTCAGTGGGTAAAAACATTTATGCCTATGGAATGTGCTCATAATGATAATGTGAATGATTTATATTGAAGTCAAGCTCATCAGATTAAAAAAAAAAAAAAAAATCTGTCTGTTAGAAATGTTTCTGTAAATGGTAAAATACAGTTTTTGAATCAGGTCAGTAATATTCTCATCCTCACAGTCGTGTCGTCTTGAAGTAAGCAGGAATATCTGAAGTAGTATAATCTGTGAAGATGGTGTTTGTTAAAGAGGAGATTGAGGAGGACACGACTGAACCAGAACCTTGCAGAATAAAACACGAACAACAAGGAGGTTGGTCTTTATTCTTCATTCACGAGTTTGCAGTACATTTGGTACAAAATGTTCCTTAATGTGAATTAAATTATTTAATTAATATTAAATAAGCGATGGGACTGATAAAGAGAAGAGGTGTATTTTATTTTCGCGCGTTGCTTTTTAGCATCTGAACTGTGTTGAACCCAGAGCATGTGAGACACATCAGATTCACTTTTTACATTAGTGTAATCTCAAACATTTGGTGTGCAAAGTTTTACCTGTTTCTACTCTTTTCCACCTAAAAATAATTAGTGTATATTTATGACTTTGTGTTATATTACCCTGGCACTAAAAAAAGGTGAATATGACATGTTTTATCTCTTCTGTCTGCTTTTTTCCTTCATTCTTGGACCACACAGTAATGGAAAAATTATATTTGCTAAGGTCTCCCATATAAATCTATACATTTACCCTGCTATGGTTTACTTCAGCTCAGAAATGTGAAATGGTCCATTGTTCATTCATATATCTACATGAGTGCGTGATCCATAATCCATTACAGCTCATAAATCATGCAGTTTTTTTTTTTTTTTTTTTTTGTAAAATGGTTTTAAAAATGGTAATAAACATTAAATGTGATGATAGTTTATCAGATTCAGTGGCTGTAGTTATAAAATCTGTAAAATAATGTAGATTAGATTAAAGGGGACATAACACAGTTTCACCCAATCTCATGTTAATAATGAGTACCTATAGAGTAGTATTGTATCTTTTATACCTCCAAAGATTCTGAAGTTTTATCATATCTATAAAGAGAAATACAGCCTTACGATTCTTTCTGAAAAAATGCCGAGCACCTGGAGGTGCGCCGTGGGCGGAGCTAAAGAGTGACGAGCAGTTGAGCGCCGATCGCCAACGAAACACAGACATTTGATGCAGTTTCACCTTCCATCTGCAGTTCTGAATCATGACTATCATCTTTTATAGCTGGGAAATACTCTGTTGTAAGTCCAAATAATTTTTTTAAACTTTGTCCATGTTGCAAACAACTCTGAAAGCGATTGGCAACACTGTTGCATGCATTCAATGGAAAGTAGCTAAAGTGAAAAGTCGTTAAATGTCGCTAATCAGCATATTCATATTCGTGACGTTTTTGCATTTTATATTTGTGTCTCTCTGTGCTGTTTTTTTTAATGCAGCCAAATTCTCAATAAAACAGTTTTCCTTTATATATTTTATGTTTTTTTGTTGTCAGTCAACGGGACAAATATGAAATTGTGACTGAAACGCAGCCCTTTATAACCAGCTCTCCTTCCAAGGAGTCTGCACAAAAATCTTAATTTACAGGTGCTTCACAATAAATTAGAATGTCGTGGAAAAGTTCATTTATTTCAGTAATTCAACTCAAATTGTGAAACTCGTGTATTAATTAAATTCAATGCACACAGTCTTAAGTAGTTTAAGTCTTTGGTTCTTTTCATTGTGATGATTTTGCCTCACATTTATCAAAAACCCACACAGCAAAAAAGCCAGTGTACAATTAACTCAATTTGAGTAAAATTTTACACTCCTGAAATGTGTGAAATCCACATTTTAACACTGAAAGAGTTTATTTGTAAATCCAGCGTGGTGTTAAAATGTACTTTGTGAGTAATGTACACATTTCACACTTTCGAAAGTGTTATTTTAACTCCAAAATGGAGGGAGTCATATATAATGTTAAAATTGAGTCTGTGGTGTTCAGGTGTTCAATGTTCAGGTAAAAAAAAATAAAAAATTCCACAAATCAATACGTTTACATTTTTTTATTTAAATTGAAACATTGTAACCCTTCATCCCTGCACCAAAATGTCTTCACATTCAGTGTTTTCAATACATGTAAACAACATGTTCTTACAAAATTTACAACAACGTCAAAGCAAATCAGTGTAAAGGCACAAAATACGTATTCTTATTTGGTCCATATGTATTCTGAATTTCATTAGGTTTATCCACCTTTTTCCTGACGTAAAAATGTGCGCCGCCATTTGTAAATTCTATGGGTCTAGCTTCCGGTCTCATTTGCCTCCAGCTATTTTTAGATGTACAAAACAGTTCGTTTCGCTGCTTGATGTTGACAATTGATGTGTCTTATCATACTATTTTAATCTGTTATCTATATTAAGAACACACTGGTTTGTACTGCAATCATTTCACATCCATTTATCAAAACTATTATTAACAGGTGAAATATCAGAGACAAGTATCAATTACAATACAATAATAGTTCACTCAAAGCATTTACCCAAAAATTCTGTCATCATTTTTTTTATCCTAATGTGGTTCCAAACCTGTATGACATACATGTCTTTCATGGTGTCTGTAGAACGGCATGATTAAAGTAAATAACAACTCAGGTGAACAATTTGTTTTAAGGGTTATTTCGCCCCAAAAAATTAAAATGATGTCATAATTTATTTACCTGACTGTTGGTCTCTGTGCATGAATGTGCGTTCATGAGACTCTATTAGCAAAGCAATTCAATCTAACTCAACTAGGAAAACCACACAAGTTGTGAACAATCAAGATTAATAAAAACAGCATGAAATACAATTATGTGCTTTTTTCTCTGAGGTAAATACATCTGCTGTGCTCGTTGCAACAGGAAGTGATCACGTTCATCTATCAGCTGTCATTTTGACTGTCATGACAACCGAAGCTCCAGTCTGGAGCCACATTTTTATAAATCTTGATTTTTTTTTCAGAAGTTTTGTGCAATTCAGAGTGAACTGAACTAATAGTGTCTCATGAACACACAGTCATGCACAGAGACCAACAATCAAGGCAGGATGTTTGATAAATAATATGAAAGTTCAGTATGTTTCTCGCCAAACCTTATTGTATACCCGCAGAACACTTGGAATATACTGCACATGATACATAAGACCACTCTATTATACTTTTGCTTCTATTTTAACAGCTTGATGTTATTCGCCATAGACTGACATTATATGGCATTATGGACAAGCATATTCGGGACATTTTATTTAAATCTCCTTTTGCGGTCTGACAAAGAAACATATGACACAAGACAAATTCAAGGGTGAGTAAATGATTATTTAAATTTTTTGTGAACTATCCCTTTAAGGAAAAGCATTTAACTCATTGTAAATGTATTTTTGTTGTAAAAACAAAGTCAGTCTTACTGGAAAATAGGTCCTAATTCCTGAATTCCATGTTGATCTCAATGCGCTGAGGCAGGGCTCTGTCTATCAAAATGAATGCGCATAAATGGGACAGAACAGTTCAAGCATACCAAAAAACCACATCTAATCTGTAGTTCATGCTACCCATGTGTCATGTTCCAAGTCTTGTGAGGGCACAAATTCACTTTGAATGGTGAACAATTTAACTCATGCAGTATAGAGAGTTTGAGTATACTGGAAAGTTATTTTCAAATATATACAAATGAATATATATGAAAATATATCAATATATGACACGAAACAAACACACATATATATATATGTGTGTGTGTGGAAAAATAACTCAAATCCAATATATTGACACATCAACATTATGAAAACTTATGTATAAGTGATTAATATATGTATATGTGATTAATTTAATCACAAAATTTGGTCACGAGACACTTAAGAAACAGTTACGTTACTGATATTGCCATTTTAGATTTGTGCCGTTTACAGTGGTTTGATTTGACATCAAATTTAATCTGTGAGAAATGTTTCAGATCGTCTAGGCATGCACAGCATACAAATATCATTACTAAATAATATTATTTTATGAAATACATACAGTAGATGAAGTAAAACACTTACTTTTGGTGTTTTCCTTATTAAAACCAACTTCCTCGTCTGCTCCGCTTCGCGAGTGAAAGAAAATATCTCTCTGAGGAAAGTGTAGGAGCGCACAACATATTAATGTCGCTATAAATCAATATGATGTTATAAAATAGATATTTTAAATGAGGTAAAACGCTTACTTCTGCTCTCTCCCTTCTCGTAGAAACCCGCGTCTGCTCCATGGTCTGCTCTGTACAGCGATTTAAATCTGTGAGAGACGGTTAGGCTCGTTTAGGCGCACACAGCATTTAAATATCGTCATAAGTAAAATCATCTTATAAAATACATGTAAACGAGGTAAAACACTTACTTTTGGTGTTTTCCTTTGATAAAACCAAATTCCCCGTCTTCTCCCCATCGTGAGTGAAAGAAAATATCTCTCTTGAGGAAAAGTTTTGGAGAGAACAGCACATAAATATCACTATAAATCAATATAATGTTATTAAATACATATTTTAAATGAGATAAAAAGATTTCCCATATAGAAAATACATGACATCCTCGTCTGTTCCTCATCACGAGTGAAAGAAAATATTGTTGAGAAAAGTTTATGCGCACACAGCAAATAATGATATTATAAAACACATTTTATGAGTAAGATTATACACTTTATTTCGCCGTATTCCGTCCTCATATGCGCCGCATCGCGAGCAAAGAAAATGGCGTCTGTGAAAAATATTTCAGATGGTTCAGGCGCGCACACGAGCAAATGTCCCGGATGTGACTATTTACACTCAACAGTGTTAATAAAGGTAACTCTACGTATTTACACCGGCCAGAGGGGGCTGCAATGTCTCAGGTACTTAAGAAGGTTCTCCTCAAAAAACTTAATTTTTGTTTTCTGGCGATCTATTGAGCCTTGTGCATCTAAAATTGTCAACCGGTTGAAAGCCAAGAGGATTGGAATTTCCACTTTAGAGAAAGATGTCATTAAGCCAAGCCCCCAGCGTAAGATCCAGCTCATTGAGTTTTTCATCTACACACCTGCTAGTGACATCAGCCTTGTGTCCTCACCTGCTAATAACATCATGATCTTCCTCACCTGCTAGTAACTTGCCTGCTTTGTGATAAGCAAATTTTGCTATCTTCTTGTAGCGGATCTTGCCCAACACCACAAATGAACCACCGACACCAGACTCTTTTGGGGACCACGTCTGCAGTTTATTAAAGACAGGACAGGAATGAAGCATCAAGTTCTGTGGTCTCTGTCTCGCTCAAATCTAAAGCTGTTCTAACAACATTTACTAATAAAACATTTTTCTTTTTACAATGTCTCTTTTCGTTCATTTCCTTTCACAAAATGCATCACAAATTACATACAACACATCTTAGACACATTCAATCAGGTAAATAGATATAATAAATGCATATAATAAAATGTTCAATGTATATATTGTCACGGGCTGAAGAATCACACGACAGGGGTTAGTGCAAAAGTGAAGCCCCGGAGGGTGTGTTTATTGAAAGGTGCTTTGCTTGGTGCTGAGGGGAGGAAGAGTACCTGACAGACCTGCGAAAGCTGTCCACAGGCGGGAGAGTCCATCCGCATTGGCGTTGGCGGTTCCAGCTCGATGTCGCACATCAAAGTGGAAGTCCTGGAGCGCCAGGAACCACCGCGTCACCCGGGCATTGGTGTCCTTAGCCCGGGCCATCCACTGTAATGGGGCATGATCGGTGTAGAGAGTGAATTTCCGTCCCAGTAGGTAGTATTTCAGCTCCAGGACTGCCCACTTGACGGCCAGCGCCTCCTTCTCCACTGCCGCGTATCGTTGTTCCGTTGTGGACAGCTTTCGGCTGATGTAGACCACCGGGTGTTCCTCACCGTCTTGCACTTGGGACAGGACGGCTCCCAACCCGGTGTCGGATGCATCCGTCTGTAATAAGAAGGGACAGTTAAAGTTGGGCGCGCGCAACACTGGCTCAGACGTGAGCGCTGCCTTTATCCTCCTGAACGCTTCCTCTTCTGGGGCTCCCCATTTGACCTTCTCCGGCTGTCCCTTCTTAGTGAGGTCTGTCAGGGCCGTCGCTAGGGAGGAGAAGTTTGGGATAAAACATCTGTAATAGCCAGCCAACCCCAAGAAGGCCCGTACCTGTTTCTTGGTGGAGGGCCTCGGGGCTGAGAGAATAGCTGTCACTTTCCCCTGTTGCGGACGGATCAGGCCCCGGCCCACCTGGAAACCGAGGTATTGTGCTTCAGGTAGGGCGAGGTGGCATTTCTTGGGGTTGGCGGTGAGCCCTGCCCGCCGCAGCTCAAGAAGCACCCTCCGGAGCCGCTCCAGATGGTCCTCCCAGGTCTCCGAGTGGATGACGACATCGTCGATGTAGGCTGCGGCGTAAGCTTGATGGGGTCTCAGCACGATGTCCATCATCCTCTGGAAGGTAGCCGGAGCCCCGTGCAGCCCGAAGGGGAGAACCCGGTACTGCCAGTGGCCAGTGGGGGTGGAGAAGGCGGTCTTCGGTTTGGCGGTCTCTGTTAACGGTACCTGCCAATAGCCCTTGGTGAGATCGAGCGTGGATATGAACCAGGCTCTCCCCAGCCGCTCCAGCAGCTCATCAACACGGGGCATCGGGTATCCGTCGAACTCGGAGACCTCGTTTAGGCGGCGGAAGTCGTTACAGAACCGGAGGGTGCCGTCCGGTTTTGGGACCATGACTATGGGACTGGACCAGGGACTGCGGGAGGGCTCGATGACCCCTAGCTTCAGCATCTCTTGTACCTCCCCTTCGACCGCGTGTCGCCGGGCCTCCGGGATTCGATAGGGCCGCTGTTGCACAATGGTCCCTTGTGGGGTGCGGACGTCATGCTGCAGTAAGTTGGTCCGCCCGGGCCGTGGGGAGAACACATCAGAGAACTGACCGACCAGATGTTGAAGCTCTGTCTTCTGGGCGGCCGACAGGTGGGGGCTGACGTCAACAACCACGGGTGAGGAGGCGGCTAGGGCCGCCACCTGAGTCCTCGTCCCCTCCCAGCACTTCAGGAGATTGATGTGGTACAGTTGGCTTTCCTTCCGGCGCCCCGGCTGGCGTACTCTGTAAGTCACGGGCCCCACCTTCTCCGCGACGATGTATGGGCCTTGCCATTTGGTGAGGAATTTACAGGCTGCTGTTGGGACGAGGACTAGGACGTAATCCCCTGGCTGGAATTCCCGCGGTTGGGCCGCCCGGTCGTATCGTCGACGTTGAGCTTCTTGGGCGGCCGCCAGGTGCTCCCGGACGCGGGGCATGACGCGGTCGATCCTCTCCCTCATCTCCCTCACGTGCTCGATCGTGGTTCGATGGGCGGTCGGCTGCTGCTCCCAGGCCTCTCGGGCGACATCGAGCAGGCCACGGGGCTGCCGCCCAAACAGGAGCTCGAAGGGTGTGAATCCTGTGGAGGCCTGGGGGACTTCCCGGATGCCGAAGAGGACGTACGGCAGCATTTGATCCCAATCCCGTCGGTCGTCCGCAGCCACGCGGCGGAGCATCTGCTTTAAGGTTTTGTTGAACCTTTCGACCAGCCCATCGGTCTGCGGGTGGTACACAGTGGTCCGAAGCTGCTTGACCTTTAGGAGGTGGCAGAGGTCAGCCATCGTCCGGGACATGAAGGGGGTGCCCTGGTCGGTCAGTATCTCCCGTGGTATGCCGACCCGGCTGCACAGCAGGAAGAGCTCCTGGGCGATGGCTTTAGACGTGGCTTTGCGCAGTAGAATGGCTTCGGGGTACCGGGTCGCATTATCCACGATGACTAAAATGTGTTCGTGTCCCCGGGCGGACTTTGGCAGCGGCCCTACGAGGTCCATTCCTATCCGCTCAAAGGGCACCTCAATGATGGGCAGCGGGATTAGCGGAGCTGGGGGAGGAGTTTGTGGCGACGTCCTTTGGCAGTCCGGACAGGCCTAACAAAACCGCTTGATCTCTGCCTCCATGCCGGGCCAATGGAACCTGTCCCGGACTCGTTGAGTGGTGTTTTGCGCCCCCAGGTGGCCCGCCATAGGATGGGAATGGGCGAGCTCGATGATAGTCTGTGTCTTGGTGCGTGGGACTACCAACAGCTTGACCTCCTCCCCTCTCCGCTGGGCGACACAGTACAGCAGGCCGTTCTGAACCACGAAGTGTGGGGTTGGGTGTGGTGGCGGTTGGACCTCTTTTCCCTCAACCACTCTCACCTGCTTCCAGCAGTGCTTCAGCCGGTCGTCCCCGAGCTGCTCCTTCATAAAATTTCCCCCACCCCGTACGTGCTGGAACACATCATAGAAAAGGTTAGCATCTTGGGGGGGGGGACTCACCATCTCGGGCGCTGTCCGAAACCAGGAGGACAGGGCGCCGTCGGGGACCCCGGCTGACGTTCTTCCTCTTCTGGCGGTTCCCGGCAGGGCTGGCAGGCCGGGGGACTTGGGTGAGCAGTTGGTCAAAGCCTGGCCAGTCTCTCCCCAACAGGACGGGCACGGGCAGGTCCCTGACTACGCCCACTTCCAGTGGCCAGGTGCCAGTCCTCGTGTAGAGGGTTATCCGCCGAGTGGGCACGTTCTGGGTGTCCCCATGGACGCAGGTAATGGAGAGGCGAGCTTTGGTTCCCATCCGTGGGGGAAACAGGGAGGACTGGACCAGGCTTACCGCACTTCCAGAGTCCAACAGGGCTGTATACGGTCGGCCATTAATGGAAACCTCGGTTTGGGGTGCCCCTCGTGGTGGCTCCAAATGGACGGCGCAGCCTGCCAGCCAGGCGCGAGTGGGAGAGGGTGGTGGCTCCGTGGGCATCGGCTCATCCTGTATGCCGGGAACCGCCGACCTGCTGACTGTGCGCTGGGTGCCCTCTGGCGTGCGTCGCTCCTGGTACACCCTCCGGGGAAATGGCGGTGCTCGCTCCCCAGCCTCTCGTCGCATCGTCATCTCCGCTAGCTCCACGGCCTCGACGAGCTCTCCCACGGTGCGGGGATTCCTCATTCCGGCCGCCTGCCGAAGGGGCCGTGGTAGGGCGCCCAAATACCGGTCCACGACGACACGTTCGGCCACTTGGGCGGCACTGGGGCTCCCGGCGAGTAACCAGTGATGGGCGAGGCGGCTGAGTTCGGCTGCTTGGGCGCGGGCTGGCAACCGACTATTATACTCCCAGGCTCGGAACAATTGGGCCACGGCGATGGGAGACAAACCCACGCGCCCCAGTATTTCCTTCCGTAGTTCCTCATAGGATTCCTTTTGGCGGGCTGGCATGGAAAAGTAGGCCTGTTGGGGTTCCCCGGTTAACAACGGTGCCAGTATCCGCGCCCACTCTTCCCGGGGCCAGTTCTCTCGAGCGGCGATGGTTTCAAACATTCCCAGGTAATGCTCTATATCGTCGTGGACGGTCATCTTCGGCAGGAGCTGGGTGGCTTGAGTGCGGGGGTCCAGCAGCGGGGCCCGCTGAGCGGCCGTGAAGCGGAGAGCGGCGACCTCACGCTCTGTTTCGCCCTGTCGAGTGGCCATGTGCTCGACGATCTGCTGCTGTCGAATGCTTACTTCCGTAAGGTGCTTGAGAAGCTCTTCCATAGCTGGGGGAGGGAGTCACCGCCTGCCGAGAAAGCAGAGGGGGGAAAAAAAAACAACGGGGTGAACCAGGACAATCGTGTGAGTCGGTGATCCTGCAGTAATCTGCCCGCATTCTCCACCAGTGTCACGGGCTGAAGAATC
Organism: allo-octoploid hybrid of Carassius auratus x Cyprinus carpio; assembly: GCA_024542945.1. Taxonomy (NCBI): domain Eukaryota; kingdom Metazoa; phylum Chordata; class Actinopteri; order Cypriniformes; species allo-octoploid hybrid of Carassius auratus x Cyprinus carpio. Next base: position 40,012,988 of record CM044998.1, on the reverse strand, counting down.
ACACGACAGGGGTTAGTGCAAAAGTGAAGCCCCGGAGGGTGTGTTTATTGAAAGGTGCTTTGCTTGGTGCTGAATCCTGTGGTGTCCAGTGCTCGTCCTCGGTGCCACGTGATCCTGTTTGCCGGCCGGCTGAGTGCACGGGGACTTGGTGTCCGGTGCTCGGGTGGCGGGCTGGTCGATCCGCAGCTTTCTGGAGGGATAAGAGACACAACGTTAGTTCAGTCATCGGAAGATCCTCTCTTCCTTGTGTCACCTTCAGGCGCAGCGTTTATAGTCCTCTCCTCATCCGCTTCAGCTGGGACCGATCAGCCCGCTGTGATTGCGTGCAGGTGAATCTCCCTCGTTGCCAGGGCGACGCTGATAGGTGCCCAGGACACGGCTCACAATATATATATATATATATATATATATATATATATATATATATTAATTAATTGATTCTTTGAAAATACATTACAGTATGTTTCAATCTAACATCACAATGACATGATCATATAGTGGTAATATTTTTATTGCAATATGACATACCTGCAGTTTATTAAAGACAGGACAGGACTTAAGCATCAACACACTCTCAGTTCTGTGGCCTCTGTGAGGAGTGTGAGAAGATAGAAAAGTGAACCCCTGCCCCCATTAACACTATAACTGCATCTGCTATCAACTATTTCAAGTACACACTTGACTACAAATACACAATTTTAGACAGATAAAGACAATATACTTTAACTAAGTTAACTGCACAATGTCTTATGAGCGTAATCCACCCTTTTTAATTATATTTAGGAACCATATTACTATAGAAACCTACTGTTCAAAATGGAGTGCGGGAGGCAATTTGAACCAGCACATTAAGAGTTCATTAACACGAAACCCAGAATATGCACAAAAATAACGGTATTCAAACACACTAAGTGACTCAATTCAGCATTAAAACGTCATTCACCGATATTGATCAAAATATTGACTTAATCTCTTATATTTAAACACTTTACTTCAGAGCTCATTTATAACATACCTGTCTCACTCAAATCCAAAGCTGTTCTAAGCTTTGGGCGAGACGCGATTGGACAACTCGGCAACTGGAAATGACGTCACTTAAACATAAAACTCAATATATTCTTTTAAAATAAAAAATGACATTTTTCCTATAGTCTATATAGGATACAAATGGCAATATGTGCACAGAAACACAAAAATAAAATAGAAATAGATTTAATTTATTTCTGGCATGGAGGACAAAGTTTGCTGGAATGATTGCAAAACTCAAAACACTACACTCTCCCCTCCTAAATTTCAGCAAACTTTAAGGCCGTAGGTGAGATATTTTCCTTTAAAGAGGGATACCCAGACTTCAGTCATTCAAACGAATAGCAAAACATTTTGCTTGGGAGAAATATGCCCTTATACATATAACCATACATTCCTCCATGAAGTATTTCTCAAATCCTCTTCAATTTTTCCTCTACACAATTCTGATCACTTCTCTAAAGGAAAACGTACTTGTATTGCTTAATCTAACTCCCCACAAAACTGGAAAGAACTCTTAACAATTCTGCTAATGGGTCTCTTTTAGTTGGCTCAGATATTATCATGCTCATGCACTCAAGCAGTCTTTTAACAGGTTTCACTAACCTGCCTGACCTGGTTCTAACAATTCCCTCATTTGCTTTTGGAATTGTGTCTGACCCTGTCACTTTTCTTGGGGAAGCTTTCAAGTGTGACTCTAGATCTACTACTTGGGGCTTGAAACCTTGAGCAATGATCTGATCTGTTTTCAGAGCTAGATTCTCTTGGCATAGTAACTGGTTCTGCTTGAACACTGTGACCGTTCAGAGATCCTCCAGGCCTGTCTTCTTTATCAATGCCTCACTGGCCCAATCTGTCTCGGATGCACTGCTCAAATCATCTGCACTCCACTCACTTTCTTGGACGTCCTCTGTATCACAATCACTAGACAGTTTGCAGGGTTTGCTCCCTTCATTGGTGATCCTCCTGCTCCTTGATTCTCTTTCAGAACTTAACAGAGATCTGTGTCCTTGGTCTTTTGTCTCACTTATTTCTTCTTCAGGGACTGTGGAGAACATTGTGGACTCTACTTCTGGCTTCTCCAAGGGCAGAAAGTTTACCGGGAGGAGGAAGTTACGATGAACCACCTTACTTTTCCTTGTGGCTGGATCTTCAACCCTGTAGATGTGTAATGTTGGGTCTTTCCATGTCACCACATGAACCACTGAGTCCCACACATCCGCTAGCTTTCTTTGTCCCTTTTCTTTCTTATTCACCAGAAGGACACGATCTCCAACTTCCAAGACAACACCTTTGGATTTCTTGTTGTACTCCTTTGCTTGCCTTCTCTGGGCTCCTGTGGTGTTTCCTTGAGCAATCCTTATTGCCTCCCTAAGATCCCTCTGAAGAGTGTCCACATATTCATCGTAGGTCTGCACATCATCATTCCTCAGGGCACTCCCGAACATGATATCTACAGGCAGCCTAGGCACCCTGCCGAACATCAGGTAGAACGGTGCAAATCCTGTCATCTCATGAGTGGTATAGTTGTAGGAAAACGTAAGAGTCTGTATCATCTGTGGTCATCTCTCTTTCAGGGTGCGGTTGAATCTTTCCGTTTGCCCATTGCCCATCAGGTGGTAAGGAGTAGTATGGGACTTGCGGACACCAGACACCAACAGCAACTCAACAATCAATTTACTTTCAAAGTTGTCTCCTTTGTCTGAGTGTATCCTTTGTGGAAAGCCATATATACAGAAAAACTGATTTCACAGCTTCTGAGCCACAACTTTGTCTGTCTGGTTTGGGCAAGGGAATGCATGTGCTAACTTTGTAAAGTGGTCCTTCATTACAAGAACCTCAACATTTTCCCCATGTCTCCCTTCTGCAGAGCATATTAATCACTTAAAATAATTGAAATGTCAACACTGTACTATTATCTCACAGCGTTAAAATACTCCATGTGTGTCAGAGCCTTTACACTGCAGTACACACTACAAAGTATTCAAAACCTGTTGTGTAAACGCATGAATAAATCATTTACAAAGCTTTCTGCATCCCCTAATCTAAAGTGTAAGCTACTCATCAGTTCTAAATGTGTTACATATCATTTATAGATTTTCTTACCTGTTACAAATGACCTGTAGGTGTTTACAAGGCATTTACAACACTTTCTGGATCCTCTAATCTAAAGTGTAAACTACTCATCAGTTGTAAATGTTTTACTCATCATTCGTAGATCTTTCACCCCAGTGTGTACACACACACAACCTGTAACCGGCAGCTTTGTAAAACATTTACAACTGATGAGTAGCTTACGCTTTAGATTAGGGGATGCAGAAAGCTTTGTAAATGATTTATTCATGTGTTTACGAAACAGTTTTTGAATACTTTAGTGTGTACTGCAGTGTAAGGGCTGACTGGTGAGGGTTAGACAGATGTCTTATCTGACACACATGGAGTTTTTTAATGCTGTGCACTTGAGTGGAGGGTAAAACCGGTTCACATTATCACCTAGATCCCACACACTCCACACTGAACACAAGTCTGTGCTGATGACAGAAAGTGTTTAACACAACACACTGGAATCCCCTGACTGTTAGTCATTTACACCTCTTTAATCACTTGACAGCAAATCATTTATTATTCTTTAACAAACAAAAATAGTGTAAAAAAAAGTTTTAGTTTTTTTGTGATTTTTAACAGACCAGCTTACAACTTTAATGAAACATACATGAATTGTATACTGATCACTTACTACTGGTTTACTCTCGCTGGGGACATCAAGACCATGTCTGGTCGGAGTGATGTGACTGCAATGGTGTCTGGGAACCTCAATTGACTCCCTAGGTCCACAAGGAGGTGCCAGTCTCTTGCTGTTGCGACCAAGCCCCCTTGGATCTTTCTAGGGGGCTGCGGCTTCTCGCCTGCTCGAACAAAGGCAATTACACATTTGTTTGGATGATGCTGTTTGCTGATGTTAATACCAGTGCAGATGGCGTCTGCTACTGCCTTCAGGATCTGGTCATGGCGCCAACGATAACGTCCATCTCCTAAGGCTTTTGAGCAGCAGCTGAGGATATGCTCTAATGATCCTCTTTTCTGGCAGAGTTGGCAAGCAGGTGAATCCACCAGGCCCCAGGTGAACAGGTTGGCAGGACTAGGTAGGACATCATACACTGACTGAACTAAGAACTTAAAATGGTGTGGTTCCGCCTTCTAGAGCTCTGCCCAAGTGATCTTGCGGCCAGCTGTTTTCTCCCACCTTGTCCAGGCCCCCTGCTTGGACATGCCTACCACTCTGCTGAAGCGAGCTTCCTCCACCTCGGCCCGTACCTCCTCCTGGATAAGCTTCCGCTTCTCCTTCCCTCTGGCCTTGATGTAGCACGGCTTGGGATTGCTACCAAGACCGGCCCGCCCCGTAGCCACCGTACCCACCAGGGTGCTATGCCGCAGCCTTGGCTCTGCCCGTTCCACTGCATCCTGGGCGCGCCACTTCCTTCCTGTTCTGACCTCTACCCCTGCTGTGGAGACCTTGGTGTCAACTGAGTCTCGATAGAGCAGGACTTCTCTGGCTCGTGTGACCTTGAACTCCTCTGTCAGACTACTAAAGGGAAGCTGTAGCTTGGTGTTATGGCCAAAGAGAGCAATGCTGCTTAGGCTCCGTGGCAAGCCCAGCCACCTGCGCAGAGATCTGCTGACCTTCCGTTCGAAGCCCTCCACGGTGGTAATTGGCACTTCGTAGATCAGCAGTGGCCAGAGGAGACGAGGAAGAATGCCATGCTGGTAAATCCAGGCCTTGAACCTACCAGGAAGTCCTGACTTATCCACTGCCGAGAGCCATGTGTCCAGGTCATCGCTGGTACCCTGCCGAGTAGCGGTGTCCTTCAGATTGTGAGTGAAGAGTTTGCCCAGGCTCTTCACTGGCTTTTCCAACACTGATGGAATTCTGGTGTCTCCCAACATAAAGCGGAACTGATCAGCTACTTTTCCTTTCCTCAGGACCAGGGACCTGGATTTCACAGGCTTGAAGCTCATTCTTGCCCACGTGATGATCCGTTCGAGGCCTTGCAGAAGCCACCTGCATCCAGGCACTGTGGTTGTGGTGACCGTAAGATCGTCCATGAATGCTCTAATAGGGGGTTGTCGGGTGCCAGATCTGGACAATGGACCTCTGCATTCCACTTCCGCAGACTTCACAAGTATGTTCATGGCCAGTGCAAACAGAGACACAGAGATTGTGCAGCCTGTAATGATACCCTTCTCCAGTCTATGCCACTCCGATACTGAAGTCCCAGAGGACACCCTAAGACTAAAGTTGTTATAATAGTCAAGGATAAGATTTCTAATCTTCTCTGGGACGTGGTATCTGTTCAGTGCCAAATCCACCAATCTATGTGGTATTGATCCATAGGCATTGGCAAGGTCCAGCCACAGCACTGCCAAGTCCCCTTTGCCCTCTCGTGCCTCCCTGATCAGCTGTGTCACCACCCCTGTGTGTTCAATACACCCTGGGACCCCTCCCTTCTGCACTGAGGTGTCTATGTAGGAGTTCTTAAGGAGGAATTCCATCAGACGATTGGAAACAATCTTGAAGAAGGTTTTGCACTCAACACTAAGGAGGGAGATTGTCCTAAACTGCTCGATGTTACTTGCATTCTCCTCCTTGGGAACCCACACCCCATCTGCATATCTCCACTGCTGAGGTACTCTCCCTCTTCTCCAGATGGTTCTTAGAATCTTCCAAAGACGTTCCAGAAGCCTGGGGCAATGTTTGAAGACCTTGTATGGAACTCCACTTGGGCCCGGTGCTGATGATGTTCTGGCAGATTTAATAACCTCATTGACTTCCTTAAGGGTGGGTTTGTTGATGTTAAAGAGCGTGCTAGGTCCAGGTGGGCATATCAGGGCTGCACAGTGCCCAAGGTCTTGCTCCCTCTTGCCATCGCTATAGATGTGGTGGATATAACGGTTGATATCCTCCTCAGGACATGAGAGTTGACCCCTACGTTTCTCTCCCAGCAGCTTCCTTGTAAAACCAAATGGATCCGCAATGAAGGCACTGCGCCTACGGGCTCTTTCCTTGCCCCTCTTCCTGTGCCACTCAGCCCGCCGAAGGGTAATTAGCCTCTTCCTTACCACACCCATAAGTTCTGCCAGGGCTGCCTTCTCCTCCTCGCTTGCCTTTTGGTACTGGCTCCTGAGTGTCCTCAGCTCTTGTCTATGTTGGGTAATCTTGACCTCTCGTCGGTTCGGAATTGGTGCTGCAGTAGACGTCTTGGTGGCGCGTTGTTCCTTGGCGCCAAATCTTTCTGAAGCGATGCTGATTATGAACATGCTCATGGTTTGGAGCCTCTGGTCCACACCACCCTTGGCTGTTGCTTCAAGGGCTGCATCAACATCTTCATCAAACTGTCGCCACACTGAGTCTTTGTTGGCAGGAGGCCACAAAAACCGGCGCCGCTCTGATGGTCTGCTCTGGAGTGTAGCTTGTGGTGCTTGGAGGCTCTGGGCACTGTGGTGTGTGTCCGGGCCTGGTTCCTCCTCCGTCTCACCAGGTGCCGTACTGAGTACTGGCACTGTGCGTTGCATCACAAGCTTCCCTAGGCAGCCCATCTTGGTCTGGTGTATTTTGACCAGTCTTGTTTTTGCCAGTCAACCAGTCAATGATTGATGTCATTAATAATATATTAACTAGTAACTTAACCCTCTGAAGTCGATTAACGCGTATACGCGTTTTGAGGCATTTTGTCCTGATAACCCCGAAAAGAACTTAAATTACACTTTCAGTTTTGATCGTACAGATAAGAGCAATACATCAATCGAATCTGTAAAGGGTCTACTTTTTTTTGTATACAGACATAATAACAACAAAACGTTGTGCATTTATAAAATAAAGATAACAAACAAGGAGTGCTGTCTGCAGCCTTTGTCTGCGCTGATCTTCATTTACAAATGCATCATTAAAATGAACTGTAACTCAGTGAAAACTCAACACAGAGACATGAGAGAGATATCTATAGAAAGCCTGGAATGTCTACTTTTAAACTAAACAAGTGCTGCCGAAAACAAATATTCTGTGATAAAGTAATCCATATGAAAACAACGCGATGTCCGTTTTTCACGTCTCCCTTCATTATCTTCTAATGCGACCACGCCCACGCGCCGAGCGCACTATTGAGATTCAAATGTTTTACTGAAGCGCGCGGCTTTTGAATACACCCACACAACAGAAGACAACGCAGCGAGACTGTTCTTCAAGTTTTTTTTTATTTTACTGTTTGCTTCACGATGAGAGGAATAAGACAATTCACCCCAAAAAGATGTGATGTGGTTGAGGATTTGAGATTTGGATTTCCTCAGAAAAAAAGAATGAAGCACTTTATTCAGCAGAGATCATAAACATGAGTAAGTCTTTTTTTATTTATTTATATACTTGTACTAGTTTTCACATAACGTGTAAACATTTGACTAGTTAGACTTTTTCCAAA